>JAOBYE010285540.1:8195-26492 GCA_025403585.1 Parazoanthus swiftii | reverse complement strand
CAGTTTCCTGAGCGAGTTTTCTGAGCGAGCTTTGAGACACGGTCGTGAGATAGTAGTAGCAGTAAGCAGTAGCAGTAGCAGCAGCAGTATTGGTGGCAGTGGCAGTAGTACTAGTAGTGGCCATATTTCATTTGCGGGAGCAACTCCAGTAGTACTACTACTTGTAACTACAATCAAGGCCAACGTGTTGGTCAGATAAGGCACTCTTCCCCCTCCCCTCCCCTCCCCCTACACACCGTTGATGCATTTGTTGACGTTTCCAAACCAACAGTAAGCTAACAAAGTAAACAACACTGATGGGCGATGACGGCCGGACGCACATGCATCTCTGGCTGATACTAGTGCTTATTGTGCATGCTATAATATTTTGTGTCTTAAGTGCTTTTCTCTTATCGGTCCGACAACTTTTAGCTATGTGGCCAATTTCATCCGCTAGCGCTGCAACCACTGAGTAAAACGTAAAAGAGAACATGTTTTGCATCTCAATAAATGAGTACGGTCAGACGATAAACAATATTGAAATGTAACCTTCCTTAGTTGTTATAAATAAACACGTATCTAAATAATTGTTTGCATTTCTTTTCAGATCAAACCATTATTACCTGTTTTACAGCTTCTGAAGGTGAAATTAAATTTAGAACTTTTATAAAGTTTTACTAGCAGTGTCTCAAAGAAATAATAAGAACAATATCGGTCTTTATCATAAAATCATCAGAAACAAACGCGCAGATTTACAAGTTTGAGGGATACAAAAAGTACAATGAAAGTCTTCCATAAATGGAATAATTTAAAAGTTGAAAAAGTATATATCTCTCTATTGTGTGATATACGTGGTAAAATGTGGTATTGTAAAGTAGAGCTTGTATTTGTAAAAATAGTTAACTGGTATTTGGCACGAGCCATACTCTATTCAAATGGTCTTCGGTGTTATAATCAACGTGGCAACACAAGAATGCCATGGGCATTGTAACTTTTAAAATATGCTGTAATCACTAAAAATATGCTTCTGTTTTGACTGGAAAAACCTGTTAGCATTACTTAATTCAGTTAACAAATTTAAAGCCAACGTACACACCGTACATCCACATCATATCCGCTACTTGAAGGCAGTACTTGTTATAAACACTTGCAGTGACTGATTTTGATCATATAAATGTTTTTTTTAAAAAACGACTCAAGAAAATTATCATAGTTCACTTCCTGTTTTTTTTGTACTTTACGTTTTGTTTTTTTCTAAAAGATGGATCTTTATTGAACTTGAGACACTTGACAGACAACTGTCACTAGTTCTTCGACTTTGTGAAAAACTTTTCTGCCATTGTTTTGCTTCTTTTGATTCGTGAATGCAGAATAGCGTCAAAAGGTGTGCGTAATGATATAGAAAATCTGCCGACTGGACATTGATGAAACGGCCACACACTCTGGTTTCGGTGTCTATAGGTGACCGGAAAGGCTCGATCAAATGTGCTGTACCGATGACGACTGGATGGAAATAGGCTTTAGGTATTTGACTACCCAGCGGGTAAAAATACATTATACAGTTATGATTAGTGTTGTGATAACACAGACAATAACCATACGCAACAAAAGAGTCTAAGACTAGAGCTATTTAAACCCAAACAGATTTTAGTTAAGTTTGAAACAAAGCAAACTTTTATTCATTTTAAGAGTCTTACAATTGCTAAACATGATATCAGAATTAACAATGCGATTATAATCTTCATTACAACATTATATCTTGAGCCACAGATGGATAGAAAATAGTGACCCCTTATCTCCACTTTCATGCTCTTTAATTCATGGAAATTGAAGCCACGTTCGTCTAGTCCGAAAACGAGAACTTAAACGAAATTCCATGTCATCCACAAAACGTACAATATCCATTTCTACTACCAAGGCAATGACGGTTGTACATATAATGTTATCAGACTGTCCTCGAACTGCATAAAACTAAGATCTGATCTGGAAAGCTCGGAAATCGTGACCTCGTGACCATCTATTTTGTTAATTACTTGTCAACGCGAGGCTACTTCCATCATAACATTTCGAACGCCGTGCTAAAAAGTACAACAAAGTAGGATTCGGACGTTAAACTAAGACCTGCGATTATCCGGTGCGAAGTAGAATCAACAGTGACTGCTTTTAAGAAGATTAAATTAAGTTCTGACACAAGCAATAAACTTTTTGAAAAAAATACGCCATACGCCAAGCTGCGACATTAAAACATCAGCAAATAAATCAACACTGGCCCTGCGAGATCTCTCGTATCTCTGCTCGCAGGTTACAATAGAGCTACAACTTGCAGCTTCTACAGTGAGCTGAACACAGCTACCTTTCAATTGTTTTGGTGAAAAAAGGTTTCTTTCAAATGATGTGCAGATACTTTGGTGACAGTGTTCTATGTTTCTAATGGTCGGGGGTTTCGCTTCGGTGACAGCGCTAAGTTAAACAATAACTCTTCCAAATGATGGAATTAAATTTGATTTTCAGTTTGCAACTAAATACGAAGAAGCAAAGCTGTTGAACTCAGCATCCTTTTAACAGTTTACAAACAAGATCATTGTCGGGTCCGGCTGCAACAGTTTATCAGCTTCCGTCTGAAGCAAAAATACACACGACTGCCGACTGCAACACGACGGTTTACGTGCTTTATTCGAGCCGCTGGCGAACACAGAATAGTAATTAGTGTCATTTAATACCACATCTGAGCAAACATACTTTATATGTAGTCAAACGTTCCACACTACAAACTCGATTTTCGCTTGGACAAACCAACGTCCAACGGATGTGTAACTAGAAATTTGCTCGGGCAATTTCGTCCATTTCTTGCCCCCAGTTCTTATTAATTATTTTCGGAACTATCAGTATCATTGTTCACTTGAAGGCCAAGTGTCCGCGAAACTACGAGGTCGTTCAGAAAGCAGTGTGGCCGAACAAATACTCGTACTGTAACATGAAATTTTGAAGAACTTTCCAGCTGTAATATTGGCTGATAACATGTACAGTTATCGGATGGCAAAGAGATGTAAGCCGAACGACGGACCAGTGTTGTTGCTATCTGAGCAGCAATATTTATACGAACTCTGTTTAAACATACAGTTCTTCGACGACAACACAGCAATACTTTGACTCAATGGCTACGCATAACTTTACCACATACCTTTCGACTTCCAACTGTTTCGCTGTTTTAGTAAGATTTCCAACAACACAAGCTAGCCATTTCCCAAAAAATGGTGTTGGACATAGGCATGTACATGTAACTCCCAAAAATCCTTTAAACCCGTGTGCAGTCAGTCAGTCATTGCAATAATTAGATATGCACACTTCAAATACCAAAAGCTAACTCGGTTGGCATAAATTCAGCTGTGAGTCTCTTTCCACGCCCAGAGCCTCTACAGATAGCTAGCATTCTTCAGCAATAGTAAATATTTACGAGCAATCCGAAAAAGCCAATAGAGAACTAATAATAGAACTAACAGATGCGATTTATTGACTCGGATTACAACTCATCCAATCTGGCCGTGTCTTTCAAGCATGGAGTCTGGTTATTTGAGCGTCTCATTTGCAAGGCTCTTATGCAGATTTTAAGGTCAACCCTTGAGAGGATATTTTACACATGAGTGAGAAAAGGAACAACACCACAAATTAGATTAGTTCAGCGGTATTTAAGACCACATGTCCAACAGCCCAAAACGAGCATGTTTTTGTCGGAATTCGGGCAAAGGTTAGCAAGTGGCCAGACACTGAAGTACTCTAGAACAGTAATTAACATTTGGAACTAAACAACACTTTTGATTGGACACAAAAGATGGTGAAAGGTACGTATTGCACAACTGTTTTTTCAGAAAACGGCGTTACTTGAAAAATCGAACGGATGATGAGTGCACTGCTGAGAAAAGTACGCGCAGAGAAAAACATATTTGCACTTAAACTTTCGCGAGCCTTTTGGACTCTAAAAAGCTTTTTATCATATCACGTAACCCAAAACAACATTTTTATTGCCGTTATATCTACGTACACTTCATGAATTGAACAATATTTGCATCAAGTCGAGGATCTGACCAGACGTCCGCTTCCTTGACAGTCTCTTAAACTAAGTGGAAGGAAAACCCCGAAACATTGAGAAATTATGTCTTTTATTTCATCCTCGGAAACCCAGGGGCAGTCAGTCTCGAAAGGGGCAGTTTTTAAAATATCGGACGCCGAGCGGCCCTGAATTTTCCCCCGCCCGCTGGACTACCCCCGGGTTTCCGAGGATGCTTTTATTTTCGCGTGGAAAAACAATGGAGCAAAAAAACGTTTATGGTAACTAGATTACTGATGTCTTCTGATGTCGTGACAAAAAGGAAAGTAGTGTTTTTGAAGTGAAGTTGTGTTTTTTCAACAGAAATATACTAACTACAAGACGCTACTATCGCAAAAAGCTGCATCACACACGTTGTTCGTTATGACAGTTTTAAAAAGATACTTCCTGTTAACCGGGTGTTTTGGCGGGTCGAACGTTTAATGTTGTCGAGTTAAGATTCCGCTCTTGTGAAATCCACATTGTCGAGATTTTTAAACCAGCTAATGCATATTATCTCCTCGCCTATCTTGCTCTCAGCCTTTTCGAAACTGTACTTTGTGTATATGTTGAAACTGTACTTAACTGCTTATCCAAAGTGATAAACTCGGGAAAATTTGAGTACGAGATAATCACTCGCTCAGCTGTCAGTTAACTCGTGTGCCATTCAGTACTGATTACAATTTATGCTACATTTTCAGATCTGCTTTATTAACAGTTCCTAACATGATTTGCGCTCAATTTCAGTCTGTTGTCGCTGGTGTCATCGCGAAAGTGATTTGTGCAACTTACAAGTATGGTAATACAGCACTTTTGGCGTGTTCACGCTAGAGTGAGTAGAGACGCAAGTTACGCACGCGCAGACGCGAGAGCAATGAATGAAAACACTTGACACAGATGCAGACGCAGACGCAAGAAAATGGAAAATTACCCTTTTCTTGCGCACACCATGCGCTTGCGTTTGCTCTTGCTTCACAAATTTCCAAGTGTAGATGGAAGTGACGCAAACGCAAACGCGAGCGCCTGCGTCGCTAGTGTGATTGTCCTTGCGTTTGCGTCTCTAGTGTGAACACGCCTCAACTTTTTTTTACTTATTTTTCACATTTTCCGTTTGTCCTACCATTTTGTTTTACCGTTTGTACATATTTATTTAACTCTTTATTCACTGCCGTTTACCCAAAACCGCCTCGATTAGCCTTGCTATATGTGGGTGCGTGTGTTTTTTCAGGGCCGGCGGAACGCTTTTGCAAGTGGGGCGTCAATAAGAATCAAATGAAAGAAAACGAGTCGAACATCATAGCGTTTTGTATAAAAGTATGGCATAAAATTGGCCGAAAAGTGGAGCGGCGTAGGCGCCGCAGCCGCCCCTGTCCAAAGGTGCCGAAAAAAATAAATAAATTGGCTCTGGCTTGGACTTCTTTAAAATAGCTGGTCCATAAAGTACTGTTGTAACTAGCGGTTGCTATCAAGATCAAAATCTAAACCAGATTTTTATTTTGTTCAGTTTGAAACAAGAAAGGAACTTTCAAATAAAAACAAGCTTTAAAATGAGACAGGGAAGGTTTTAGTAACGTCCTTTTTAAAAAATGTAATAAAAATTATTTTACATTCCTCCTTTTTCGTTTTTACAAGTGTGAGAAAATACATGAACTGTCTTTTTGTTCTTGATATTATTCAGTTATACTTCGCTTTTATAGTTAGTTCAAAATGTACAAAAATCCTATTTTTATACTACACTACGTAATTCCTTTTTTCAATAATCTTAAATAATTTCAATTTTTGCCCAACAGGAGTGTCTTATGTTGGTCATACTAATATATTTCTACTTTGATTTAAGTGTCATCGTCGGCTTGAATTTTGCTTCTTGTTAGGTTGCAACAATAAGCGGATAAGTTTTTAATTAACTTTTCAAAGTTGTTTATTCAGACTTAATATAAACAATGGCCACAAAACAGGCAGAATTCTAAAACACTATTTTCCATCATAACAGTACAGCAAAACAGAAGACTTTTCGTATTTCTTTGTATTTGATTTGAATTTATAAATTAGATTACATCCACCGCATAATTCAAGGACAACCATATAGCAGAAATCGATCGATTCCATGGAGGTAACATATTTTGAGGTCCGTAAACCTAACTACGTACCCCTCCCAAATAGAAGAATATCAAAGATTAACAAAAGTGTGATGATTTTAACTTTTAAGCGTTAATAGGCTTCTTAATAACGTTATGGGTGTCGGTGCACACGCGCAATCCGTTGATAACAATTACTCCTTAATATGGTTTGGAAAAACATTTCTCCAACTCCGAATTGAACGGTAAGTAAATATGGACACTTTATGGACGACAACAACAAAAGATCAAAGACCAATCATTGCATTAGTTTTCCGGCAAGCTACCAAGTTGTGAATTCCAGAAAGTTTTGAAGATCAAGTGCTGTTTTAGTGTTACCTGCCATAGAAATTACTTGTAGTCTTCATGTGCGCCTTCTAAGTTAAGGGAGCACTGAACCTTCGAAAAACGTTTTATTGAAACTATTTTTTTGTGATAAAATTGGAGATTCAAAGTTTCTGACGATAGTCCAGGCACACGGCATATGTTTAATAATGAGAGAGGGAGAAAAGGTTGTTCGAGGGAACACAACATTTTACTTGTGCAACGTTTCGTTAGATCCAACCCCTCGTGGGGGCTAAATGCGACGTTTTTGCTGAAATAATGGTCCAAATTTGACCAAGTAATGACTTTTAGCACTCACAAGGGAATGGATCTAGCAAAACGTTGCATTAGTATTAATAGTGTGTTGGCGTATCTTTTAGAAATTTGCATCGCGAGTAAAAGTTGAGTAGGTCTGACGTTAAATCGACGAAATCAAAGATAAGACACGCCCTAACGGAACCCAAGTTCCCTTTTCACACATTTTCTTTCGAAAGCACAGTCCTGCACATCACTTTAGAAAAACGCAATCTGCAGTAGTTGAACAGCACTCATTCGTAAAAGGGTGTGTTACAAGCAAGTCCTACCTGTACTGCAGCTTCCAGTTCTTGGTGTTCTGAGAACAAGGCCTCTGCTTGCATCACATTTTCTCCAACCTCAAACTCCTTCTCTTTCACCGCCTCAGTCTTTCGTTTTATCCAGTTCAACAGCTTCAAACAGAACCAAACGAGTGCATGAGTGGAACAGTAAAAGTACATTCCATTAAAGTTTTAAAAACACCTGTTACGTAATATGGGAGCAAGCTTGAATGTTATACATTCAAACGTCTGACTAAACAACAAACCTCCTGCCGACTTCTTAGTTTGTTGAAAGAAACTGGTCATAGTGACACCTCAGTGCTGTCTAATGCAGCTACCACTTACATAGAGATTTAGGTGAGTAAAAGCAGCAAGATCTATTTGACGTTACAACACTAACCCGCGAAAAAGACAGCAGCAAAATTAAGAACCTAGGACTAATAAAAGTTCTTTATTAAAGTCATATTTATTTATGAAGCTAGGTACACTCATCCGAAAATATTGGTTTTTGTGCCTTGCGCAGGACTTCCTGGTCATGATTACTTGCCAGGCGTTTTGGCCAATACACCATCAGGGCTCACCATGCTGGCAATAAATAATGTTGTGGCTAGCTTTGTAACGAACGTTCTAGGGCTAAAAAATGAGACTTACGCCTTTAGTATACTGCATACTTACTCAGCGCTTTATAGCAGACAGTAAAATTTAGCTTTCAGCTTTGCATGTACCTCAAACATTCCACAATTACGTTAAGTGGCTCAAACGCTGAACTTGTTCAAATGCCTCACTACCCCTCGGCATTAAGTTCAAATTCTCGGGCATCAGAGTTTAACTAAAATTGCCAAATCCCTGCACTTTGGGCACTGTACTGAGTTAAAAACCAGGGGGCGGAGTGGCTAGGATTCGATTTATTGTAGTGGTCAGGGAAGAATATAGTTTGGGATGTATTAAGCTAGTTGATAACCTATCCAGTTCAGTCGAACACGAAATATCAGTAAACGCAACACAGCACCACACTGTCCTTTTAATAAATAAAAATTGCTAATTATAAAACAACATTTAAACAAAACGTTATAAATATGAACATGACCAGAAACGGGCTTACCGCTAAAACTTGATACTCGTAGTCCTCGAGATTTTGCCAGTGATGGAGGGTTTGCTTCCGATGTTCCCAAGCTTCCTCCCAGCCTTGTTTCCGTCCGTTTAGCCCGTTAATGCATTCCTCGAGGGGATGTAGAGGACGCCGTTTTGCTTCTTCCTCTCCCACCCCTCCAACCAAAACAGATCCTTGCTCATCAAGCTCCATCCTCTCCATCAAGGCTCTACACATTGCTACGGTTTCGGCAAATTCTTTGTGGATTGCGTCTTTGGTTTCGTCGTGGTTCGCAAGCTCTTTCTCGATAGTAGAAGTGTGGATATCTGAAGGGAACTGATCCCGCAGGTAGCTGTCTCGTAAATCAGTCAAACTCTGACCAAGCTAGAAAGCACAAAATCAGTTGTGTCTATTATGCTCAATAATAATAATAATAATCGCTCGATAGTTACTTGTGTGCAACGCAAAATACTGTTACCGCCCTTTTAAAGTGCGTGTTTATTTATATTCGTAAGGAGTTTTTCCGGATCAAGAAAACATTTCGAATTAGTCTGTCAACTGAGATCCCGCTGGACTACACACGAAAAACAAACATTTTCTATCTACTGCTTGCTGTCGCAAAACTGAACATAGTTCTAGACGCCTTTCTATATAAAGAAATTTGAAAACTTCCGAACATGCCCCAGATACCTCTCATCCTACAACATTAGTTTCGGGCCCTTAACTTTCAAGGCAGCTCCACAGGTCCTACTTTTTTATCGCTCAACATTAACATCATAACAAACCCTAGTAACTCATTTTAAATAAAACAGCTTCATGACAGAACAAAATTTAATACAACTGGAACATTTTTCTCCGATGACAGTACTGATGAGAAAGATGACGGATGACTCTTTATACACAAGGGAGAAAACAAAGTTGAAGTCGCCTCATCTTGGAATCAAACTTGGTCTGAACATCCCCATCCCACGCTAACGAAAAATACCAAATTAGTTTCGCACAACAAAAACCAAACTTCCCCACTTCGATTGGAGTTCAAACATCTACCGCAGTAGTATAAACGCAATACAAAAATGTTTGCGGTTTTGTTGCAATTACAATTTACACGAAAACAAATCACTAGTTTGGAGTTTAGTTTTCGGCTACGTCAATCAAACATTACGTAACCACGCAATATCTTAAAACAAAAGCAACCAATCACGATTCGTAGATCCATAGATATGTTCGTTTCGTGGTTAGAGTAGTGCCAGCGTCCCAGGCGAGGGAAACTGTGGCTCGGTTTAAAATAAGATTTGATTGATGGAGGCCCTGAGCCATCACTCAAGAGATCAGTAGCGCAACTTTGAAAATAGTGTTAAGTACCTTCTCTGCACTCCGATAAAACATCAGTGCCACAGACAGACGCGCTCCACGTTCCGCCATCACAAAAGTGAAGTCAGCCCAGACGTTGTTCAAGTCTTCCTCCATTAGATGGTTGGGAGTCAGTTCGTATCGGCAGGTTCTCCTCAGCACCAGGGACGCCTGCAGTAATTGCTTTCCATACTCAAACGTTCCCTAGCCGGTGACAAATCAAATGAAAAACATAAGAGAGCTGAAAGTAACATTGAACAACCCGAGCTTCACAATACGAACAGCCAACAAATAGTCGTCTAAGGCCAGACAAAACAATATCCGTGTTTCTGGTCAGATACCCTAAGATAATTAGGGATCACTCTCACGCCAAATGAAATAACAGTAAATTCTGGTTTGGCAATCACTGACACTGCGTGAACAGGGCAAGAGCTAACAACTAACGCTTTAAAGCCGTACAGGTTCTGCGTGATTTGCCCACTAGCGACAAGCGTTTCGACGTTACAGTCAGTTTCTGCAGAGGTTTCTGTTCTTACGGGTGTCTTCCAGCTGCATTGCAAAACTTCGCCAAGATCTGTAAATAGCAATCCAAGGTTCGATACCGAATTTGTCACACGTTCTAGTTTGAAATCAGGCATAAAAACCTCAACATCTTTTAGATAATGAAGTGCTCGATGCAAAAATAGCCTAAGTGACGATTTTAAACCACCCTTCACAAAACCTCACATTGTTCCACTTTCATACCACGCAACAGTGGCCACTGGACTCACATTATCTAGCCAGACATCATTTTTGTAATCCGGGGGGGAGGTCCGAGGCATGATCCCCGGGAAATTTTGCATCCTGAGCATTCATCTGTTGTATCTTACTCTTATCCAAAAAGATTTCTAGGCTTGTCTTTTAGTTACTCTGAAAACTGGGGGAGGCATGCCCCCCCCCCGTGCTACGCCGGCCCTGCCCAAACATTAGTTTGCTTTTGATTGGCAGAGAACTTCATTCCAAAATGGCAAGAGAAACCTATAGACTCTATGGGGGATAAAAACACTTTACACCCCCTTTTGACCAGAAAACGTGTTTTTCATGAAAGATACACCCAAAACAAGGTAGCTGTAAGACTCGAAAATTCCCATTTTGAAAAGTCACCTGAAATCGCCAGTTAGGCTATTCTTGCACTGACCCCTTAAATCAAATATCAACAACAATATTAACAAACAGTTCTGTTCGATGTGCGTCTATCGTACCTTAGATGTGGCCTCCAGCTTTTCATGTTCTTGCTGCAGACTTTCTGTTTCCTCGGCGGTTCGTCCCACGTCCGCAAGGCTCTCCACTGTGACTTCGTACAGATGGCGAAGCCAAGCCGTGGCCTGGGTACCAAAATTACAGTAACTTAAATATCCTCAGACATAAGAACATAGCGGGAGTTTTCACTCAACATTAATATTAATAACAATAAATTAAGAGCGCTATAAAAAGTTCTCAATGCTCTCAGCTACATAAACTAAAAACAACTAAAACCAGGATGTAAATATACATGAGATTAACCCAAAAACTACGGCAGAATGAGACTCTCGACGACTTGAAATCCCAAGGATAACAGAAATCATTTCAAATTCAATATCTGAAGTATTCAACTATTTTTTTAAATTTTTAGTCCTGCAAAGGGAAGACCAATCGATCAAGCAAGGCATGTACAAGAAGGAGATGGTAGAACTGAACAAAGGAAATTTTAAAATTCGTGTATACATTATTTAAAGAGAAAAATTATAACATAGCGCTGTACATAAGAAAACGACTCAGTGAGGGAGAAATGGTTTTTTCGAATTGATGTCATGAGAAGTTCGAGTTAGCGACGGTTTGAATTGTTAGTGGCAGTCGACTATAGTTCGAGTTCGAGTTCGGGGAGTCTCGAAGAAAAGAAGTTCAGAAGCCTGCTGAAAGTTTGTTTGCACATTAAGTAAGGTTTTTTAGAAGAAGAAAAAAGAGAAAAAAATTCAAAGCACATCGTTTACGCACGAAAATATCTCGCACGCAAAGCTTCAACGACTTGATTTGTTTTAATCCAGGATTCATGATTCCTATTCATTAAAAATGCAAACCGGCCCAGCGAATCCTTGAAGGTAACGAATTCAAATAAGTATTTGCCCAATTGTACATATAATGTACCTTTTTTAAGTTTCATTGCTCCAGTGTATTTTCTTATTAATGTTGAAGTTTCATGCCTTCCTAATCATCTCGGTAAGCTGTTGTGGATTCCCTGCCATTAATCATTCTTTGTCCTGTCGTACTAATTAATTTTGGGCTTTTTATGTAAACCGAGAGGAAAAAGGATCATCTTGGTAATATGAGACGAGATCCGTGCTTGGAAGGTAGCCATTAGTAGAATGCGCTACCAAAATGCACGCAAAAAAGCTAAGAAATTGAACCAACCTGTTCAGCATCTCTTTCGCAGGTTCTTAGCTGCAGCAGCTGTTGTAGTTTGATTCTGCGCACATCGCACAATTCGTCCGAACGTTGTTTGCGTTCCTTAAGCTCGTCCAGCACATTCTGCACATGCGTGATACTGTGAGTGTAGTCTGGAGTCACATCCTCGGCGTACAGATTCATGACGGGAGTTCGCATCATCTCCATTATCGCCAAACCGTCTCTGAGAGTCTCCTCCGAGATCTGCGCCACCGCTGAGGGACACAAACCATCAAAGAAGCGGACGTGCATGAGACAAACTTGCAGCTGTAAAAAACTGCTAAAACCTTCAAATTTAAACATAATGTCACAGCGCAGCAAAAATTAATGCGACGCAACACAACAAAGGAAAACACAACACATTAAAGACAAACAAAGCGCAATGCAAAATAACACAACATATCAAAGGAAAACAACACAACACAATAAAACAAGACAAAATAAAACATAACACAACACAACAAAACAAAACACCTGAGTCTAGATAAGACAGTAGCTAGCGTTTCACCATATGGAAGTAAAGAAAGCCTTGAAAAAGAAATGAAATGAAAATGCAGAACAGTTACAGGATAACCAACTAGCAACAGTGTACATGTATATAAATATATATGGTGTTTCAATATCGATTGGCTCGTGTTAAAAACCCCACTCGGATATTGGTCTTCCACTGTCTTTCTCATTTGCATGGAAATAAGAAAACATGTATCAGTTTCTTAATTAAAAGTTATCATTTTAAGTGTTTTCCATTTTGAACTGAAAGAATACACAACCATTTAATACCGTTCATTTTGAGTAAATATTAATCCGCGTCCTATCAAAGGAAAGGTGTTAAACAAATCTGTGAACAGGAGAAAAGATGACGGTGGAGTAAAAATGAATTATCCTAAGTGAGACACGGAAGAGAGATTTCGGCAGACAAGAATGAAGTGGGAAGTGGGAAACACTAATAAGTAATTGGATGACCGACGAAAACAAAGATAGTCTGAACGCATTATCCCGCCATAGATCCAAGAGGGATGGAGATGGTGAACAAGCAACAGTAAACAGAAATGTTATCTCAGTGGACACAGAACCTGTTTCTCAATTGTTTTTCTCTACTAACTAATCGGCTTATCTCCAAGTGCAGACTCTCTACAACACTTAATGATTATAAAGTGAGGCGGAAATACACGAAAGAAAGCAAAGTAACAGACTATTTTGCGGGAACTCCAACTCTCACTTTATCGACCCTTTCAATGCAATTCTTTATTTAGAGAATAGCTGCAAGTAACAACCACAGTATTTTGCCGTTTGTTTATCTTGATTAGTGTCACACCAAAATTAACGTTAACTTCGAAATGATACCAAAAGGCGATGGTTCTTGGTCCCCTCTCGTACTCAGAAGCTACTTCAATAAACAGTTGGCGAGAACTGCCTAAATCACACCAAATACAGTATCCCCCCCCCTCCTGGCCACGCCCCTAGGGATGCTGACAAGTAATCAAACTGATGTGAAACCATACTTTCTGCCTTCTGCTCCAGGGTGTTAAGCATAGTCTCGGCACTTTCAAGGTCATCCATCATAATCGCATCTGAGCAGAGCAACTCAAACAGATCGTCCAGAAAACCACAAAACTGTATGTAAATGAAGAAAACAAATGGAAGATAACATTAGTCTGTGGCTTCCACAACCAATACAAACGCAGTTGTAATAATAATATATCTCTATTAATATCAATGTTCGAAACACACGTGCGGTCAAAACAATTCAAACTGAACTTATGCCTGACTTACATCGTTTGCATTCTTGTGGAAGGCCATGGAAGTGATGATCAGATCACGCCGTCTCTCCATCCGAGACGCAAAACTGCGACACACCTGGTCCAGGTGTTCCTTCTGCAACCTCAGCTCCTTGGACGCATAGTGGTTTTCCTGCAACATTTTCTTGGCAAGGTCCCTCACTCGGGCGAACATGGTTATTACTTCCTAAAATGAAAAAGCATTTGTTGACTGAAAAGGCTCGTTCAAAAATAGTAGTCTAACATGTAACTAGATTTTTAGGAAGGATTATTTTTACAAGCAAAAAAAATTAAGAACCTTACGATTTTTATCTTCTTGTTTTCTCAATTGCCGAGTACCTCGTTGACAGGACAAATTTCAAGACCCCATGATGGCACTTCTACTATTACCCCATTCATTTATTTATTTATTCATTCTTTCACCACCCCAGAATAGACAAACCTTGAAAGCATGCTTAACAAAAACTATTTTTCTGCTGAAGTGCGAAAATGTCGTTTTTGAACAAGTTGTCAAAACGCACTATAATGGCCATTTATTTTGTTGAAAATCAGAAGAGTTTGTAGTTTGTGTGACAGACTCACCAAGCCCAGAAAGCGGGGAGTTATGTAAGTAGCGTGCGCTCTGACAGGAAAAATGCGCACACAGAGAAGAAAATACATCACAATTCCCCTTACGTCTTAAGTTCGCCCGAGTGACTTTTTATTGCGCATGTTCGCCGTCTTCTTGTCACCAATTTTTTGTCGTCTCATGCTCATATTTCGCGCGCTTCTATAAACAAGTATTGACACATCTGAAAACATAAACTCCCCACCACTGGCGAGTCTGTCAGACGGGCTGAAGTTGTTGGTGTTTTATGAATCGTTTCTCAGAACAGAAAAAATTAATAAGGGATTTTGAAGATGCAGCTGAAGACAACAGTTAAGACTTTCTTTTATACAACTCAGTTCTCGAACTGAACAATAATCGATCTATTTGTTACAGGTGCTTTGCCTATCATTAAACGATTAATGCCATCAATCAATTTCGGACATTACTACATACCCTTGCTGAAAGCTCAAAATCGTCATGTTCTCTTTTAAGGGCATCGCAAGTTTTCTGCGAGTCTCCTATGTCAGTGGTGGCCTTCAGATACGCTTCTCCTGGACCAAGCATCCAGTCCATAACCTGTTAAAGGCGATTACGTAACATGTATTTAAATTAGCATTACTCACAATAAAGAATGAACGATTGTGTAACTGAAAATGAGATCAGAAGGCTGTTTCACAGATAAACATAGGTGGTCGAGGTTCTTCTAAATTCTGATACACTAGTGGAATCGAAAAACTATCAAGATTCTTTGAGAGAAAAATTAAATGAACAAAATACCGATGACTTTTTAGCTTGCTATATATATATATATATTATATATTGCAAAGTGAAAGCTAGACTAAATGTAATTCTGTGCAAGTTACAATTAGATAAAATACAGTTCGGCTTACAGTGTAAAGTTTGATTTTCTTGAGCGACTAAATCCAATGTTGCAAAAAAATTTGAACTGCAAGAAAGAGGCCAGCAATTTTTCTTTATGTTAACTAGATTAATTTTTAATCAAGAAATGGTCCATACTTTAGCTGTGCGTCTATCGAGTTATGGATGCACGCGGGAAGTTGGGAGAGCACGAGAAAAGCTTCTCTGGCTTATCGAGTGCTCTCCCAATTTCCTGCGTGCATCCATAATTTGATAGACGCACAGCTTAAGTATGGACCACTTCTTTTAGATCATTACAACCTGGTAGTCTTTTCTGTTTTTTGTTTTGTTTTGGTTTTTTTGCAATATTTCGTCCGTGTCATTCAGAGATACAAGCCGCTGTCCAGCGACTGGATTGTTTTCGAAACGGAAAACCACATAACAACTGAAATTGTGTGGTTCTCCTTCCAATTCTTGTTCGTCGCCTTCAATTAATATTTCGTTTTCCATTTGAAAGCCTTACGTTTTTCCAAAGCACTTTTTTTGTTTACTCTTGTGTAATAGATGCACGCTCGCGCCATTCAAAAAGCGCCCAAAAAATATTCCAGCTATGTTCTAATCATATCATGACTGCAGGCTATAACGCTTGTGATTTCTTAATAAAAAGGCCAGCAATTATTTACAAGATTGAATTTTAACTATATCGTGATTGCTTGTGATTTCTGCTAATAGGATGTTGTTACGTTTTGATGTGAAAAGAGAGAAAAGAGAAAAAATATATTTCAGCGAGGGGGAAAAAAGTTCGAGACGCATCCACCAGGATTCGTACCCGTGCCATGTTGAATCTAAGTTCGCGACACGCAGAACAAAAATTAAAAAGGAGCCTAAATCTCAACTTGGCGCCTTCCGGCCCGAGCAAAAAACTACACATGTACAAGTTGATAAGTAGACATGTAAAGCCGGCCTACCTTCTGAAAACCAGACTCAAATTCTTTCAAATTCAGACACTGCATCAGTTCTTTCCTCCTCTTCTCCCACATGTCAACCAGCTGGCTGTACTTGCCCTGCAGCTGGTTGAGGACGCCCTTCAAGTGTGTCTTCTCCTCTACTGCCATGGAAAGTATCTGCAAATTTGGTTGCAGCTGTGGCTTACTTTCATCAATCAGTGTAATAGCTAATTCACCTTGACGAAACACTGGCTGGGATACTCCCTCCAGTGCGGACCGCCTCTCTTCATGCTTGTGGAGGAGTTCATGAGTGTCGCCGACTGTGTTCCCTAATAGGTAAGTGTCCAGGTCTTGTTCAAGTTCACTGAACTTTGCCCCTGCAACCAGTGACTCATCTGAAAACTTTTCTATCACCTGCAGAAAAATTTTTTTATAGTGAGATCGGTTGACTACACATATATAAGGATTGGTTTTTAATACAAAGAAACTAAAGGACAAGTTTACAAGTATATAAAATAACTGTATGCACAGGCACGTACGCAGAGGGGGTGCACCAGGTGCATGTGCACCCCCCCCCCAACCTGTCCGAAAGGTTCCGCTGAGAAATGACTAATACGGCAAAAAAGTATTTGATTTTTTAAGCGTCTGCTCAAATTTGAGGTGCACCCTCTGCTAAAAATGCTGGCTATGCGCCTGATGCTTACAACTGTTAGTGGTGATTCTCTGCAAAGCATGAACATTGTTCATACATGTTGCAAAATATAGATCTTGTTACAATCATCAACGTTAACTTATTATGTAGTACCTTTCGCATGCGAATCCAATCTTCGTGGTTGTATCGATGTGTCCCACCAAACACTCTGGTCAGCTGGCTCTCATCACAAAATTGGGTCAGTTTGTTGGATGAAGACAGAAGAATCGTCTTTGAAAAACAAAATATTAAGCTTTGGTGAGTTTCCTTTTCTCCAAGTATGCTTCAATGACTTTAATGAGGCAAAATTATTGAAAAAAAGATTCAGAATAAAATAACAAGCATAAGCAGTCAGCAGTCAGCAGTCTACCAATTTTCCATCACAACCTGCTTCATAAATAGTATTATTTTAAAAAAAAGAATTCCAAAGAAGAAAGCCAAGTGTTTCCTTACTTTACTAAAAACTAATGTGTTTATTCTGACTAATTAAGGAATTTAAAGATTTTTCCCACTTCACAGAAGGCGTTCACTTAAAAGGCTGGTTTCATTCCATCCTCAATCACTGTATTGTTTCTGATTTTGCTCTCTATATAAAACACTCGGCAAGTTACATGTACGTACGTATTTGCATAATAGTTCTTGACTAAAGATAAAAAAGATTGTAGCAAATGTTTTATCCAGTCGGAAATTGGGAAGAGCTTGAGAAGAAAATCTTGAATTAGTTCTGATGAGTCGTTTTTACTTCTCCCAACAAATTTTCTTCGTCTTTTACTTTTAAGAAATGGTTTTTAAAAAATCAGGGTATAACAAAAACCCCTTTTTCCATTGCGGCATAATAAAAATCTTACTCTTAAAACTGACATTGTGATTTCCAATGATTCTTGGGCAGACACAACATGTCATCAGAGTTGTACAATGTAGTTACCAGCAGATCAGTTTTCACCAAGTGACACTTACCTCAAATCCAATGTTGTTCTTCTCTTTCTTAAAACCTGAACCTGACCTCCTCTTTTCCCAGAAAGCATCAGGTTGTATTATCAAAACACTATGGATCTTCTCAGGTATCGTTTCCTGTTACGTAAAGTAATGTATTTTTTAAAGTGGCTCAATCTTCATGTAAAATGTTCTTCAAACTGGCATGACAAGGACAACCAAAATTTTTGAGGAATCCTGCATGCACCAATGATCAGTTGCTGTGAGAAACAGTTTGTTGATTTTTGAGCATAAATGCACAAATCAAAATCGTTGTCTGGTGGAGTCCAGAGCTGTCTGAGAGTACTTGACTGGAGGAGTCCAGAGATGTCTAATTGTTGTGTGGAGGAGTCCAGAGCTGTCTAATTGTTGTCTGGAGGAGCCCAAAGCTGTCTAAAAGTTGTCTGGTGGAGTCCAGAGCTGTCTAAGAGTTGTCTGGAGGATTTCAGAGCTGTCTAAGAGTTGTCTGGAGGAGTCCAGAGCTGT
>JAOBYE010285429.1:0-15889 GCA_025403585.1 Parazoanthus swiftii | reverse complement strand
CGCGGTAAACCCTTTTAGTTTCAAACAAACTGGACCCTCTCTCCTCCGCAGAGGCTTCGAGAAGAGGGTGCGCGGGGGTGACTCCCCGCGCGCGCTCGCCTTTTTCTTCCCCAGTCCTCCTATATGTTCACTGCCCTCGTGTAACCGCAGAGAACTGGACCCACTGACCCAACTGATCCACCTTTTAGACTGAATTACTGATCCAAGTGAACCATTTTCAAAGTTGGACCAACTGACCCATCTGGACCAATTTCCTTAACTAGACCAACTGACCCACTAGTTTTCCTTTGTTGGTTCACCACAGACTGTATGAGTTGTGTATTGCAGATAAAATAGCGGCAACTACTACCTATATGTTATCCTAGTCCTTTTATTTAGTGTTGGCTTTGGGTGTTACCAAGGGTAGATTGAGAACTGGGAGGGAGGACCTCGCCTCCTTTATTTCAACCTTTTGACCAAAAAAATTGCCAGTTGCCATTAAATGTCACCATTTTCTGTGTACCGTACATGTGAATGATTAACTTAACGCCCTGGGCCTCGTTTTATGGGGGGGTTTTTTGGGAGGGGGAGGGGGGCGTTTAATAGATAAGAGGCGTCTATTGGAGAGAGGCGCTATTTTTACAATTGATACATTTCTTAATATCGATACTTTGCACTTCTTAAAAAAACGCTTTCCAGCCCACAAAACTACCTGCAATTAGTGCAGTTTAACCAAAAAAGCGAGCAACTGTTGCAACAGTCTGCAACTAGTGATTCTTTCATAGCAATCCTTAGGTAATGTTCTGCAAACAAGTGATTAAGACATGTGACACAAATTCAGTTTTAAGTAATGTCTAGTAAACGAACCCTTAGGGGAGTCGTTTACTAGATACGGGGCGTTGAATAGAAAGGGGCGTCTACTCTAACTGAAATTCTACTTTGACCTGGGCATCTGTTAGATCAAGGCGTTTAATAGAGAATGGGCGTTAAATAGATGATTTACGGTAATCATCAATAACTGATTTGTAGACATGTAAGCATGTTCAAACCAGGTTTTTATTCAGTCAGTGTTAAGTCATTTTACTATACCTTATTTTTGTACTTAGGTAGCTGTTTGAAAGTGAAGTAATTATTCATTCAAAAAGATAAAAAATGAGTTGTACATATGCGATCGTGTCTGGTTTTAAGGTGGCGTTACTGACAAATTTCTTTTTTGTTTGAATTGTAGGCTTCTTCAGCTGAGAGTCATCATTTGTTTCTTGTTGCTTGGTATTGGCAGGGCCTTGAATGTCCTTGTTCCCTACACATACAAACTGATTGGTAATTAATGTTTATCGTTTTCTAGTGTAAATATAATTAGCTTTAGTACTCTTATTTATTTATTTTTACATGCTACACGCACCCAACAGGACCCGTTTGTTATTTATATGAAAACTAGAACAAGAAAGTATACAATTCGAAATGTTGCCATAACACTGCCTAAAGTTTACTCCCCTGATTTGAAAGAGTATACGTGGCCGCGCGTTGTCTTTGGGCGTTGAAAATGATTTTTTTCCATCTCCAAGCGGATGAGTTATCCGTCTGTTCTATAAACTAAGGTCAGGTATTCAGAAAACTTTTGTTATTCTTCATAAGCGTTCAGTAAATTATCAGAAGTATTTAGAATTGTTTGGAAGTTTTCAAGAAAAAAAGAAAATTAAGTTTTAAAATGTCTGACACCTTTGATAGTTGTGAAAATTTTTTGTAACGCTTTCTTTTTAGAACATTCGGAAAAGAGCAACTAAATGAACACAATTACAACGAACGTGTTGGTTTCGCAAATTTGTATTTTGCAAAACGAGTAAGTTTCGCACAAACTTGTTCTTTGCGAAACGACTTGGTTTTGTGAAGTGGCTTTTTACATGCAATTTCATTATCGGCTCCTTGGACATTTGTCGAATGGCATCCGAATTGTGCCGTACAATCGGAAATTGCTTGCTCATTTTCATAAAAAAATCACAGAGTTTTGCAAAATACAAATTATCATTCATTTCTACTTTGCGACGTGACTTTGTTTCGTTTCATGAAGTTTTACACACCCAAGTCTCTTTGGATTGCCCAATGAAAAATGTTTCAAGTTTCAAACTCAATTAACACTTTTGATATTTTGACACACATGTATATTTGTGCATTTTTAAACAGTTATACTTGTAAAGGCGGTATTCATTTTAATTATTTAGTTGCATTTAGGCTCTTGCATTGTACTCAGTCTTATTTACAACTGCATTGCGCTTGACGACATTTTTTGATTTACCATCTTTTCAGTTGACTATTTGACCCCAGGGCAAGAGAAAGTGATAAAAGAGCCATGGAAGTTGGTTGTTATTTACGTGTCACTGAGGTTTCTTCAGGGTGGGGGGACAGGTAAGTGTATGTTTATGTGTTTATCCTGGTCTCCCCTCCCTTCAACTATGGAAGGGCGAATTCTTACTTCTTTAACGTTTTTCTGGGACTGTGTTGTTGGTGTCTCAGACCCCCCCCCCTCTCCCCCACGTATATGCTTGATATTTCACTATGATGGACGTTGGACTTCTTATTGGATGTTTCAAACACTTTACTGACATTTGTTAAAGCTGAGAACTTTGAATTAAATTGTAGTTGTTGTTCTGGAAGTCTTCTTTCGTTCCATAAAACAAAATACTTGATCAGGAATAAACCTTGGTCAATGTAATAAAACAATTTTTGTTCTTGCCATACATATTAGGTTTCACTAAGATTAGTCACACGCAATACAGATGACTTGAACAAATACTTGCCAAACTGGACTCACTGTATATCTGAAATTACTAATGTTTGTGTGTGCCACAATGTTTTGGACAGAAAACAGGTTTATAACCGCTTCACTAATTAACGGTGGAAGCGTCCGTAGAACTCTTGCTCCTTGAGTAAGATTTCTCTTAGCTCAACTAGCACCTTTCTGACGACTATACAAGCTGGCCTTGTAGGTTTGCGCCATTAGCATGAGGTTACAGTAAAATTATAGCGATTACCAGCGACAAAAACGTTAATTTGCTGCAAGGTACAGTGTAAAACTTATAGTCCTCATTTTCATTAGTTATTTTTCTATTTTTTCCCAACAAGTACAAATAATGCAATTTACCTTTGTTGCAAAAAATTGGTTATTGAAGTCAGGCATGATAAATGTAAAGTAAAATGCTTTATTAAAACGTCTCTTACTAAAAGTATGGTTGTTAAAAAGTTCCAAACGTTTCGGCCGATAACTCCACTGAAGAAGACCGAAGTTATCGGCCGAAACGTTTGGAACTTTTTTTAACAACCATACTTTTAAGGCCCATTTACACTAGACGAAAAAAGTGGAACGGATCGGATAAAAAATGGAACGGATCGGATAAAAATTGGTTCCGTACCCACTTCTCGGTTTCCTTTCCCTCGTGTAAACGCAAGAAGCGTTTTGGGGTACCGGTCCCGTCGAGCTTTTCAGAGCCAGCTGTGGTTTTGTACAGAGGTGTTTGCCACAACGCATGCTCATGATCCTGCAATTTACGGACCCCTCTCGAAGAACCGTGTAAACAGATCCGTACCCGTTCCATATCATGTTTACGACGGACCCAAGTCCTATCCGATCCGTACCAACAATTTTATTGTGTAAACGGTGATTTTTTTGTGGTGCCGGTACCGATTTTTAACCGACCCGTTCCACCTTTTTCATAGTGTAAATGGGCCTTCAGTCAGAGACAACGTTTAAAAAAAAGCACCTTTGTGCTCATTTCTAAACTTCTCGTTTTGCCTCCTCTAAACTTGAGGCCAGGCTTCGGCCCTGGAGAGGAGACAGGAAAGAGAATATTTTCTGGTCGGTGTTATGTTCTAGAACATTCTTGGAAGAACTGTGTTCCGTGTCTCTATGTAGTTACACGAGACCTCAAAGTTTAATCGAATAGAATAATCAATTTATCCAATGTCTGTCTGTTGCATCTTGTAATAGTTTGTAAGCTCGTATTTGACCCAACGGATCATTTTATTCCCGTTTTTGACACAAAAAGCTCAGTGCTCATTCTTCCGACGTAAATATGTCGAACCAGATACTGCAATATAGTCTGTTTTGCATTTGGCAAGGAAATTTTGTTGTATAGAAGCTAATCTCTACAAGTTGTTTATTACTAGTACAAACTGTAGTAAAATCAGTAAAAACACTTCTAAATTTAAAAAACATCTTGTAGCAAAAATAGCAAGTTTCCTTTCTTGCAGCTGGTATTGGAGTGATAAGCAATCTTCGTGCGTTCCTTTGGATCAAAGTGCAACAGTTTACCAGCAGAACTCTGCAAGTTAAACTCTTCGCTCATCTCCACAGGTACTCTATAACAAGACAACAGCTGGAGTACGTTATATTACCGAAGAAAATGATATTAGATAAACAAAGAAAAGTTAAAAAAAGTTGAAACGCTGTGTATAATACATGTGAAAGGGGTCCTTAGCTGTTTTAACACGTCTTGCACAAAAAATATCTTAGGTCTGCTGCACAACAGAGACACGATGCTTTGGACTTGTAAGTCCAAAGTCCAGATCCCGGTGCCGCGATCTTGAAATGTGACGTGTAACGATTGCCGTAGCAGGCGTCGCTCTCATTTTCCAACATTTTATATCAGAGAAGAATGGAGCCTTGCACTGTTTCCAAGATGGCAGCACAGGGAAATTCAAAAGTGAAAACTCGTCTTCAGAAAACCCTGGCTGGTTGACTTACAAGACCAAAGCATCGTTCTTTTTCTAAGCAGCAGGTGCGAGTTTTTTTCCTAGAGCATTTTGGGTGCAATTTGTTGAAACAGTCAGGTATCCTCTTAGGTTTATGGTTAAACATAAAAGAAGAGTAAATTATAGTGCTGATACAAGACTTTACGCTTGTCTCAAGGCGAACAACGATACAGCACAAGCTTGAACATCAGACAAAACCCTACTCTTGTTAAGATTGTGTGGGTTCTTTTAAGTCCCAAGATAGAACGCCTGGACCAATGGTGTAACGACGCAGTCCGTAGATATAAAGGTTTCAAAATAAGTCAGCCCTTGGAAAGGTCATGGGTTGAACGCAGGGCCTTGAATTGGCAGTAAGAGAACTAACCGACTGACCTATCGGGTTAACATCCTGATATTCCCTTTACTGTATATAGTTTGCGAGAGTATGCTATCTTTTCATCCTGGATATTTAGCTGTGTTTGATTAATTTCATAATTCTCATAACAAACAATTTGTTTTGCATGGATAAAGGAAGGACAGGACACGAGCTGAGAAACTGTTTAGGGCTGCTAAAATGGTTAATATGGACGTCTGTTTACAAAGAAAAATATGTGATTCTTATGTAAAGACCAGACTTAATCGGTATGAGTATATATATACAGAGATACTGACAAATATTTTTAGGGCGTATTGGTACCCCTCTATTAAGTAGGATTTTTTCGCATTTTACCGTTTGTTTCAGTCTGTCCTTGAGATGGCACTTGGCTCGAAGGACTGGTGAAGTGATCAGGATGGTAGACCGAGGATCCAACAGTATCTATCAGCTTCTCAGGTACGTCTGATGATGATGATCGAGACAATCCATATTTGAGTTGTGATGAAGGTAGTGAGAAAATAATGACTGTAGGGATGATGATGATGTTGTTGATGATGATGATCGAGACAATCCATATTTGAGTTGTGATGAAGGTAGTGAGAAAGTAATGACTGTAGGGATGATGATGTTGTTGATGATGATGATGGGACAATGTTGCTAGAGGTGGTAGTTGTTGTGGCGGTGAAAGAGGTGGCAGAGATGGAGGCGGAGGTGGTGCCGTTGTGGTTGTGGTAGAGAAAGGGGTTGGGGTTGCAGTTACAGTACGGTGGTGGCTGTTGTAGTATTAGTGGTGGTGGTGGTCGACATCGTTGTAGAGGTGGAATTGGGTAGTAGCAGTGGAAGTAGTGGTAGTGATTTTGGTGATGGTGGTAGTAGTAGTGATGGAAATTTCGGAAAAACGCCAACCAAGTTCACAAACTTGCAAAAGCAAGAAAAATTTACAAAAGTTAAGGGTTTATCACACAAGGTTTGCTTGGAAAGGTCAGTCGCATTATTTTCTGGTCGCAAAAAGTTACACACTTCATTCTTTTGCTTTAAAAATTGGATTTCAAGACGCCATCTTGGAAATTTGGCCAGCTTTTTCTATTACTACCTCGCACGCATGCGCAGTTGTTATTCCGACATGTAGTGACGTCGTTGGTGTTGTGGTGTAGTGGTTGTAGTTATGCTTGTATTGGAGGAAGTGGTGGTAGTGAAGTTGGTGGACGCCTAGTGTTGGTGGCGGTTGGAACTGGTTGTGGTTATGGTGGTTTGTGGAGATAAAAATTGGGTCGTGGGAGAGATTTTGGTATTGTTTTTGTTACTGTGACGTGTTCGAGGTGGGGGCATATTGGAAGCAAGTTGGAAGAGGAAGATATTTGTCAGAATTTTCAAATAAAAAGGTTAATGGTACGTTCGTATCTGTAATGTTCATCTTAAGTGTTCGTTTGGCAGCATACTTATTCCATTCTGTTCTTTTGCTCCGTTTAGCAGAGTACTCAAATTACATTCTAAATCCGGATCAGGAGTAATTGTAGAATCCCAGACGAACGCATCTAGGTTGATAAGTTAATTTCAAGTAAGGTGTACCAAGAATTTGAAAGTGGGACTCTCTAACTTCCCCCACGTTCTGTAATGCCTGTACTGAACAAAGTCTTTATTGTCTGTAGCTATATGTTGTTCAACATCTTTCCAATGATTGCTGATATCATTGTGGCCATCGTGTACTTCTCCCTGTATTTCAACGGATGGTTTGGACTCATCGTGTTTATCACAATGGTTTTGTATATTTGTAAGTAAACGGAGACGTTTTGCGTTTCAAATGTTTTTGTTACCTTTGTTCTCTTGTTTGACACTTGAATATAGTTTCCGCAATATACCGTTCAATGAATGGCAGCATTTCAGTATTTTAAGATCACACTGCACTGTACAGTATTACGAAAAAATACTTTTGGAGGCCTGAAAAGTCATGGGTTTGGGAAAATGATCTAAAGTCATGGAAAGTCTTGGAACTCAGCTCCACTTGTGCCTGGCCCGATTCTCCTCATGTATCAAATTAAAATATCAAGAAAAAAAACAGCTGGCCATGCAGTAAATGAAAATTTGAAAATACTTGTTCAAGACGTGGAAAAAATTGTGGAGTCACCGAATTTCATTCTCAAGTTACTGTTTGAACGCTGCCCAGATCTGAAGTTCTTTTTTTGTGGGCTTAATCTTATGAAACGAGAAACAGGTGTGTTTCATCCTTCTTGAATTTAGAAGTGTCTGTTAACAACACTGTTGGAGTATCATTAAAAACATGAAGTCCGTAATTATTTTGTGTTTGCATCTTTTCTTTATTCTGGGAATGACTATGAAATCCTGTCAAATTATCATCTAATCACACTTTTAAAATTTCATTTCATGCAACTATTGAATGCTTACAGCATTTACCATTATCATCACTGAATGGAGAACAAAGTTTCGTCGTGAAATGAACGAAAAGGACAATGCAGCAAAGGCCAAAGCAGTTGATTCACTTCTCAACTTTGAAACTGTAAGTATGTCTTCTGGAACCAGTTATACTGGTTGTGTGAACCGGTTATACCGGTTATATTCGGTTTTCTCTAGAGCTGACCAATGCTCCTCGTATATTAGTGGTTACCCATACAGTTCAACAGTAGTACAGCTTGGTGAATCCGAATAAAATGCCAGCTGGCATGGTCTCAAACTAAACTGGAAGTTGATCATTTTTCAGGTCAAATATTATGGCGGAGAAGACTATGAAGTTGGAAGACTGAATGAGGCCATACTTAACTATCAGGTGCGTTTGACAGACTTAGCATTTAAGAAGTTCATTATTGGTAATTTTTCTTTTATTTTTTCTTTTTTAATTTTTTTCCTTTCCAAAGTTGATAAATTGTAATGCGCACGTGTAAATGAGTACACACGCAATATAAATTTTATTTACTTATTTATTTATTATTATTATTATTATTATTATTAAATTATTATTATTATTATTGTTGTTGTTGTTATTATCACCATTACTATAAATTTTTTATAGCCTACATATGGCACAACAGAGCTTGTGTTAATAAAACAACCAATGAATGCGAAAACACACACACTGAATACGTTCTTCTTTTTTGGCTTTAATGTGTTTCTTTAATAAAGTTTTATTAAAGTAATTAAACCTGAGTCTTCGAGTATAAATAACGTATATTTATGTTTTAGTTCATAACAAAAAATTCTTGTCTGTATCAATAACTGTTTAATTTCAGGGTGACAGTAATCATCATAAATCATAAGTGGATCAGTAAGAAACTACATCTCCTTTCTTTTTTCAATTGTTATGTCTTCCCATTCTGATTTCTGTTTTTACTTTTGTCTCCTTTTCTCCGTTGCTTTTCTGTATTTCTCTTTCTTCGACTTCATTCAAAGCACGAACCCTTTTTTACTAATTTCTTCCTCGCCTTTCTTCTTACTCGTAATTCATTTTCATCTTCTGACAGTTTAGCAATTATGCAAATGGGTCCTGAGACACATCGATGGACTTGTGTAACTGAAAAAGTGTTCCTATATTCTATAGGCAAGTGAATGGCAGACCATCGCCTCCTTGAATGTACTGAACCAGTCGCAAAATATTGTCATCACCCTGGGGCTCTTGGCCGGCACCTTCTACTGCGCGAGTTTGGTGGCCAACGGAACACTGGTGGTAAGAAAGTAGCCTCGCGTTCTTCACGTTTGTGTGGCCTGGTCACTCAGCTTCTCTTTCAAGTTAGCGGATGACCAATCAAATCAAATCCTTCCTCGACATTTATAAAAAGAAAGTGACACCTGGAAGTTAACTGAGCAGTGTGCCCCGCCTACATGTCACTGACTACGAGTCTGCGAATCGAGTTATGCCGTTTAGCTCTGCGATTGCTTTTTGTTTCAGTCTGTTTTTGGACTGTTTCTTCTGTAACCGTCGCTTTTCAGGTTTTGCAAGTTATGTTCGTTCCTCAGCGGAAACTTTTGATATCAGGAAACAAAAGCAATTTTAACTTTCCATCTTGCATCTATTTAAAGACGTCTCCAAACCCTAGATCGAGTCACGTGTACTCTTCTCAATTAAACTTGTTTTGAAAGGGAAATATAGAAATCTGTAATTTGAGCAGTGTGATCTACACAGGCACAACGTTTCTACAGACAATAACAATTTTCCCGTTGCTAGTGTAAGTACACGTATAAAGACAAGGAAACCGGAGACCCTACAGGACTAAAGAGTGGAAAAGGTTGCATCTGATTAAGAAAAGATTCATCCGTGTTCCTCGTGACACAGGAGGACTGAAAATGAGTCAAAATGGAAACAGATATCTCAGCCTTTTTACAGCTTCAGCAATTCATACTTTTATTCCCTGCTCCCATCCTGGCATTCTGACAAAGAAATACATCCGTAAACTTAAAAATATGAAAAGTTGTGCCCTTATTGTACCTATCTTCTTTAGCTTGGAGTTATCTTGATCAGTGAGCGTTAACAACTGTATCGCTGACACGTTCAACTGAAGCTTAAATAACGTTTGAACACTGCTTAGCACTTGCTAGTTATCTGCGGTTTTCTGCTCATTTGATTTTTCTTAAAGGCGTTTCACTGCTCTTACAGGTCGGCGACTTTGTTATGTTTATCACTTACATCGTACAGCTCTATGTACCTCTCAACTATTTTGGTACATATTACAGGTGAGAAAATACGTTTTTGCGTTATTCATAAACTACTTTGATAATTTGCTCCAGCGATAATTAACAGTAGCTTCAAGTCGAGGTCAAGCTCCAAGTTCTCGTATATTTGCTGTGTTTTGGCCCTATTGGCCTCGAATCGAAGTTTATGTTCATGGCCACTGGGGCGTACTATGAAAGTGGTCTATACTAGTTAAATTAAAAAACTGTATCACAAACAACGAACAGCAGACTTGTCTTTTGTTCTGTTAACGCATTCTGAATTTGTTTACTTGTACGAGATGGGATTTACTTTATTTTGCATCACCGATAAATGTACAATTGATTATTCTTACTTTTTTAAGACTTGTTCAAAAAGTTGTTTTATAAAGCTATGGATTATAAATTATATTCGTAACAACGCTTCCTTTTTGTACCACAGGATGATCCAGCAGGCATTTATTGACATGGAAAACATGTTTGATCTTTTCCAACAGAAACGCGAGGTAAACCTCGCATCTCTGTTATTATGTCAGTAGCACGACTTTTAAAGGGCACATTGTATATTTCAGCCCACGTAATGCCATTTTATGACACCTTAAGGGACCAAAATAAAGGTAAAGGTAATGTCATAAATATACCATTTTACTTCTGCAAAGTCTTGCTAGATCCATTCCCTCATTGGGGCTAAATATGTACTTATGTTGAATTAATAAGCCCAAATTTGACCAAGTAGTGACTTTTTGCCCCCACAAGGGAATGGATCTAACAAAAATTTGCATTAGTAAAATAGAAAATCCGCCATTAGTGATTATTCGAAGCAAATATATAACCCGATATCACGTGACGTACCACAAATTCATTTACGTCCTGCCTTCAGCAGCGCTGCATTTTTCAAGAACGCAACTTTGCATTTGGCCGTACCCACTGATGATAATATCTGTTAAAGAAAGTTTCTTTTCAAGAGCACTTTATATATCACATTTATATACCATTTTATCGGTTTATCAGTTCTCAGGGTTTACTGCCACACTTACGTGTTCATTTGCCGCTTCATTACCATCTTAATTACCCGCGACCCGCGCCTGGGTGAATGTAAAGCAAAGCATATTTAGTACAAACAATCCAACCTTCTAAGGTTGAAATTGACCCGATTGTTGTTTGTGCACAGGTTCGGGATATACCCGATGCTCCGCCCCTGCAAGTCAGCAACGGATTGGTGGAGTTTAGAGATGTCAGCTTTTCATATCGACCTGAGTAAGTGCTGTTTTTAACAGTAGGGACTTTAAGATGCTAGTACGGTTACGGCTCAGACAACGTCTACTGTAAACCAGCTTTCTGTTTTTCTCTTTGCTTTCGGTTGCCTCCCTTCTTCCGTATTGTATTTTTCACGAAAGTGTGCGAATCGACCGAACTGCAGACCCTGGTTGTAAAACAGAACTGTATTCATGATTACGTTCTCCAGAAACCCCAAATCAATGGTTTTCACGTCGTAGCTTCGGACTCGACGGTGGCCAGCTGGACGGTTTGGCACATGTTCACGTGCAGTGAATTGTCTTCGTTAATTAAGCCTTTTGTTTTGAGCCTTCTTCGTGGCCGTAGCCGCGCTAGCTTCTTAAACTCCCTAGTGTTTGGTCGAAGGCAACCTTGTTGTTCTTCGTTCAAAAACGTTTCTATTTCCCTTTGGATTCTGAGTGTTTGCCTTCCGCTTTTGTGAACATGTCAATGTCCTGTACTCGGTGCTTGGTGCTGACCATAATTTCCCTGTATCGCTGCCGCACAGGCGACAGATCCTGAAGAACATCACATTCCGCGTGTATCCCGGACAGACGCTGGCCCTGGTCGGCCAGACCGGAAGTGGCAAGAGCACTGTGATAAGGCTTCTCTACAGGTTCTATGACGTGGATGCCGGAAGTATTTTCATTGATGGCCAGGATATCTCCAGGGTACTAAGCTTAATTTCTGATTAGTCTCACTCCCCAAATGACCCTTTCTCAAATTAGACATTGTTGGTCTTTCAACGATAATAATGGCATCATCCTTTTAACTGACCCATTTAGGTTACCCAGAAGTCCTTGCGCCACTCCATTGGAGTTGTACCTCAGGATACTGTCTTGTTCAATGACGATATCGGGTAAGAAGTTGTATGTTTGTGTAGTCTTGACAAGTTTATCTAGTAGCATTTGATAAAATCTCCAATACATTAATCTATAGACTTTTTGTAACCATTTCCTTGATGTACATACACACGCACTTATAGTGCATACAGTGCATAAAAAATATATGCTTTTTACACGTACAAATATGGATTTACACATGCACCTACACATACACTTTTACACATACACATGCACGTGTATGTTTCATGTACACAAACACATGCTTACACACACACACACACACACACACACACACAAACGCAAACGAATTAACGTTCACGAAATTCCTCCACCTTATAAAAAAGAAACGTATGTATGAGATGGAGGTATAAACGGCGCTTCTGGATAGTGATTTGGACTCATGAACTTGTTTCGACACTATAGAGTAAGACATGGACGATTTTGCTTTCGAGTATTTATGATTATTTTTTGTTCATTATCTAAAAATAAAAGGTAAAATGTTCATTTTCTGACACATCTTTCTCATTTATAAAAATCACTTTTTGGAGCAGGTCAAAATCCAACTTCTGAATAACTCCCCTTCACCGTCTCCAACAAGCCCCTCTCTCCGCGAGAAGGTTCGAGATAAAAACAAAGGGGGGCCCTAAAAAGTTGTTATTAAAGAGAAATCAAAAGATGCGAAGCATGCGTTTAATTTTCAGGTTCAACATTCGTTACGGTCGGATGAACGCAAACGACCAGGAGGTGGAGCGTGCTGCGGCAGCCGCTGACATTCACAATAGGATCACGACTTTCCCCGACGGTGAGCCCGCAACTTGTTTGCTAGTAAGAATAAGTGATGGACGGTGAGCTCGTGACTTGTTTGCTAGTAAGAATAAGTGATGGACGGTGAGCCCGCGACTTGTTTGCTAGTAAGAATAAGTGAAAGAAATTGAAATACAAAAACATCACAATTAGTAGCCAAAGTGAAAACCGAAAGAAGTGTAAACCAAGAAATGCATCCAGGAACTCAAAACATCCGTCCTGTTTTTGCGCTTGTGGTTTAATATAAAGTGTAATTAGAAGGGAATGGATGTCACAAAGAAAGCCGAGGTTTCGGTGGGTGTCGTCGTAGCCCCTAATGCCAAACAGTTGATAGGCCTTAACCTCACAAACAAACATAAGGGCAGACATTTGACAAATTGGTCCAAAAGACAAAACAGTTTTACAATTTTCGCGATTACACTAACAAGAAAAACCCAACAAACGGCTCGGCTTTCCATTTTGGAGCTTCTGATATTCTGACCGACAATCAGATTGGTGTCATGGGTTCAATTCCTGTCTGTGACTTGGATATTTCTTAGTAGTTTAACTTGGGTAGCACGTTTGTTTTCCTTTAACCAAGTTGAATCTTTCCATATATCAAAACGTTCGTCAGTATCAAATCTTAGTTAATTTACTCGACTTCATAAGCAATGTATCTAAACGGTAGCAGAAAATACTTTATCATACTTTTGATGATTCATTATTTTTGTTTTGCTGGTGCACTTGGGTCAGACAAAGTGAAAAAAATGGTTTCTTGGCTGGCTTTTGTCAGCTTTTATTAAGTGCAATATTGTCTTTTCGATAGATAGAAATGACTTCGTTTTCTTACAATAGAATGAGCTGCTTTTTGTGAAATTACTGTATTTTCTGTTTCGCCTTTCTTTGTTACAGGCTATAAAACGCTGGTTGGAGAGCGAGGATTGAAACTGAGTGGCGGTGAGAAGCAACGTGTCGCCATCGCAAGAACAGTCTTGAAGAACCCTCCCTTAGTGTTGCTGGACGAGGTTTGCTCTACTTTTTCCATAATTCGATACGATATACGATCCCTCTTCCCCCCCCCCTTCTCTCTCTCACTAACGTCAACACAAAGTTCGGCCTGAGCAAAGCTCACAGCCTCCCCAAATATAATGGATGAGTCCATCAGTTCTCTGGCTGTTGTGTCCTTCTAACGCATGTGTTGTCTGCTTGGTCGTCTTCGTCCAGGTGGCTCCACCAAGAGGAATCTGTGGAGCAGGCATGTCGAAGACAACGTGTACCAGCCATGTCAACCATTTCTTCCGTAAGATGTTGATTTGTGGTGGCTGGCAAGTTTTCTGTTTTTCTACAGCGCTTATATTGAAAAAGAAATACTCCCCACAAATGACTTAAACACAAAGTGGAAGTCCTATCTTTCTAACTTCGTTAAGTAATCGCTTGCCTATTTTTAAATGCACCACCGATCTTGCAGCCAAACGCGCCAAAATTGAAATGCAAATAATGCAAATCTAGACAAAATTGTCACTGCTTTACAAACCTAAGCAACTGGATTACATCTGTTTACGTAATTTCTACAATTTATCAATGTTACAGTGTATTTTGTAATTATGTTTAAATGTGGAACAAAGTTAATTTGAAAAAAGATCTTCCATAGGTTTCTTTTTTGTTGACATGATCTCGCCAGGAGACAACCAAGCCAGAAATCTCCTTAGGCATCTGATGTAGCCATTCTTTTATCTTCCTGTACTGTTTGGTTGGTTTCAGTAAAGTAGTACCATACGTTAAGGTGATAAACACGGCGGCCTGGGAGATTTGCATTTTTGTATGGAACTTGATGACCTTGTGTTTCATGTTGGTTGGAATTTGTTGAAGGCACCTGCTGCTTTTTCGAGACCGTTGTTTGGTTTTGTGGTAAGATCTTCACCTTGTGTAATTAAGCTATCGAGACATTCAAATGTCTCCATATTCTCTAAGTTACCATGGTTGCTCAAGGTGATGTTGACCTTGGTCTTCTAGGAGCCAGCTGTGAGTTCTACTTTGTCCCCCGTCTCTTCCACTTGTGAGGTTGCCTTTTGTACTCTCTTCAGGTTCGTCAATGACAGCTTCATCGTCTGACAAAATCTAAGTCAGATATCCTTTGCTGTTGATAGCGGGAACTACTCTTCTCTATTACAGTTCCCATAATATTCAAGATTGTCCAAAGTATGTTTCAAAACTCAGGCAATGGGTACGCCTAACAAAGGTGAGCCTTTTCTGGTACCTGCCGTCATCAGAACCATTGTTACTTCTCTGTCTATCCTCACACGGCTTTCTGGACCGCCCAGGTGATATCATGACGTTTACTTCTTTTACGGGATCATATATTCTCTTAGTGCCTCCCAGAGGGATTCCCCGTGCAACCGTGAAAAGCAGCTGTAAAATCAACGACTAGCATCTCCGGACCTTTTCCATATCCTGCTGCACAGCAAAACAGTGGTCAACACACGACCTTCCAGTCCTGAATCCAGCCTGGTTTTGTCTAAGTCATCGCTAGAGAACCAAAATACGGAATACTTTTCCAGCTTTGCTTAAGAGAGTGATGCAGATCGTGAGGTCTCCCTTCTTTGTGAGTTTGATAATAATCGCTTTTCACCTGTTCGCTGGTATCATCACAGTCCTCCACACAAGTCTTACCAGTTGGTCCATCATTTTACTGCCGACCATCAACATCTCTCCCGTGATTCATCGTAGCCAGCTGTCTTGTTGCTTTCCAGGCTCTTGGCGGCTGTCTCTGTTTCCTATTTACTTTGGTCACTAAGAACAACATCCAGTTTTTCCCACTCCCCGAGGATATCTTCAAGTACATTTCCAGAGGGTTCGGAGTTAAGGATCTCTCTGAGTATTAGGCCCATTATTTAAGTATATTTTTCTCGTCACATGTCTTCTTTACTTTTAACAAAGGAGGTACTTTTTTATCTGTTAATGTCATAAATCTTAATATTTCCCTCTCCCTGCTTCTTCTAGCTTCTTTGCTTCTTTTTCAATCCACGTATCCAATATCTTCTGCATTGTTGTTCACACTGTTTTGCCCAGTTATCTATAATTGCTGTTTTTACGTCTATGCACAGACGGTCTCTACTTTTTTTTACATTCCTTCGTTGCTCTTTTAGATCTTTTGTCTCGTCGCTGATCCAGCTACTTTTTAAATCGTGGATACGCGAAGCGTAAACACGAGTTATTGTGGTGGGCCAATGTCACTGGATCACTGGATCAC
>JAOBYE010285318.1:0-15891 GCA_025403585.1 Parazoanthus swiftii | reverse complement strand
GTAATAACCCTAAAAAATGGACGTTTGAAGTCACTCACGTTCAGGCATTTTGCTTGTTTTCAATGATTTCTCTTTTCAGTCAGCGATCAGGATGACCATGATGCATTGCACGTGTAGCACAGATGAAGGAGCGGCTACCAAGTTGTATTCAAAATGGCGGATACTTCAACGTAACGTTTTTCCACAGGTATGCAAACATGACCAATCACCGGCTAACATGTCATACAGTTGAAAATATTTTATAATGATTTTTCTGGAAGCTGTCTGTTATCAAATAGGGTAAGGGATGGCGTGTCTTACAAAAGGCTGAGCCGCTACTGTGGAACTTGTAATGACTGTATTGATTGAAGCGGGAAAGCCGGAAACAACAAAACAATATATTATGCAATATAACTCCGACTGTGCTAGATCGTTCAACACAAAATGCAATACTTGAAGCGTGACTCGTGATATATACATGTGTGGATGAGAGCTGTCAATCAACAAGTAATTACATCATATCATTACAGAGCTTCCCTAATCTTTATTGTTCCAAACATAAAATTATAATTCTAGATTGGAAAGACAAAGAAACAAATTTTCTGTATTTGTCAGCTGGTATTGCAAGATTTGTATGGCAAATTTGCCAACATTCTAAACCTTACTGAATGTCCTTATTGAAGGAAACGTTTGGTAACCTTTTTTTTCTTATTTGCCATTTGGTTTTCATATTTTCTTATTTGGTCCAAACTTGTTCAAGAAGCTAAATTATGCATGTTGTACTCACACAGATATTTGTTTACCAGTGAGTAATGTTGGTCAGCTAGAGGACAATGAGCTTTGTCACTCCACAGTACAGCAGTGGTCACACCTTAGTCCAGCACCAAGGAGTAAGTGAAGAGCAGAGAAGATACATCATGGAGGCATTCCATGATGCAGATAAGGGAGGCAAAGGTTTTTTCGACAGAGAGGACTTAAAAGTGGCTATTGTCTCATTATTTGGATACAAACCTTCAAAGTTTGAAGTTGACGAACTAATGTCTAATGTAGATATGGATAAGTGCCATGGCATGCCTTTGGAATCTTTTGTGGCAATAGCAAGTGCAAAAATTGCAGCTCAAGATTTGGATGATGAAATACGACAAATGTTTGTGGCTTTTGATGTGGAGTGTCGTGGCTTTATTACTTTGGAGAGTGCCAAGAAAATATTCTTTAGGGTTGCCCCATTCGTGGGTTCTGACAATGTAGAAAAAGTATTTAAGGAAATTGACAGTGATAAAGATGGACGCATAAGTTACCGGGATTTTGAGTTTATGATGAAGTTTAGTGTGGAGGAGACATAAAGATTTACATTTACCAAGTTTGTTACCCCATTTTTCTCGAAAGAAGTGGCAACATTTAACAGTCCAAAACATTTTCAAGAGCGGAATTGCATACTGAGGTACTTTAATGTCAAATACCTATACTACCTTTATTATGGCTTTAACTGACTTTTTTGTTCTTCTGGATGTGAAAAGACAAAATAAATGGGGAATATTTTGTATGTATGTATGGTTACTTTCTCTTCCAGGCTTAGCTGTACTGGCTTGGTAATAGTAGTTAATAAGTAGTAGTAACAATATCAGTAATAATAATAATATTAATAGTAATAGTAATTACATCTATCTATCTCTCTAATAAATATTCAATGAATGTTAAAATGAACTAAAGGAAATTTTAAGTTTGTTGTTACTCTAGCCAAGAAATGATTTCAATTTAAAAAAGACCAGTTCTAAAGTTATTATCGAATGTGGTTTCTTTAGCTGAGTGTTCAAAATGTCAGAGTTAATGACAGTGTGGCCAAAGTTCACGTTCCTTCTGTTTCATGTCTGAAATCGGGACACACCAGGTTTGAGCCTTCCTGTCTGCTTAGCCATGAATGGATATCACAGTTTCATTTAAGTAAATGTTCTCTGTATTGAGGGCAGTCCCCAGTGAATTCCCGTGAATTTTGCGCATAAAAGTCGCAATATTTTTTGTTTTTTAAGGAACGCAAATGTAAGATGTTGGCAACCAGAATTCCGCACTTTTTGTTCAAAGTGAGGTTTATCTTGACATAACGTCTTTGAAAGTCGCGAAATTTCAGGGACTTGTCCCAAGGCTGTGTTTTGTTGTGAGATCATGCGAAAAAGGAAAAAACCCAAAGTAGCATGCATCTTTTAAATTAATGTGAAAACTGAGCAATCTATTTTCTTTTAAACTTAAATTTTTTAGTTTTTGAGATGAAACGCTAAATGTATTTTTGGCTTTCAGCTTGTCGTGCTGTATGTGTTGTATAAAAACGCAGTGCTTAGAAGTGACGTCATACGACTCTCATAGCTTGCCTTTTGCCTTTGTTAAAACACTTACAAAAATTATAAGATGTACATTTGCAATCGAGCGCGCGTTTGTATCACATTGTTTCTGCAGCGGCCAAAAAGGAGGTATTTAGCTCCATTTGATGAATTATAAAGATGAGAAGGTCAGAAATTAAAGAATTTGCTGAAAACGATCACAGTTCCAGTCTGATATATGAGCGAAAGACCGAAACGCTAAGAAAACGACGAAACGGAATGAAACAGGCGACGAGATCGCAGAGCAGGATGGTGTTCAAAGTCGAAAGCTTTGTAGTGAAGAAATGCAAGACAGTTATGCTGACACAGAGGTAGAGACACGAAAAACAAAACCGCTTTTTTGAAACTTTTTCGAGCATTTTTAGAAACTTCAAGAAGTCCTTATTTTCTGAATATTCTGTTGATTTGGAAATGAAAATTGTAAAGGAGGTTTATGACTCTCCCTATCTCAAAAAGTCTTTCTAGTTTTATAGCAGCAACAAATTGGAAGTTAAAAAATTAACAACGAGGCATTTAAAAGAAAACTGAACACATATTTTTGCAGTTCAGCACACAAAAAATTCAATGTGTGCATAAAGATCCGAAAGAATAAACACGAGCGGGAAAACCTGTCATTTGGGGTAAAACATGCTCGACTACAGCTGAAAAAAACTAATAACGTCTTCACATTTTTTGTTAGAACCACAAAAAATTTCTTGTACTTCAGTGTATTATCTCACTCCCTGGTGAAAGTTTTCTGGCTTGGAATTACAACTTCAAGCAAATGTTGTTACTTTGCCGTTCGCCAACACAAACAAGTCTATCGAGAGATCGATCGCAAATACTTCAAAACAAGTGCAACAAACCAAAATTGAAAACGTTGTGCTCGTGAGAAACGGAATGATATGCTTGAGGTATTGCAGTACGTTTTTTGTTTCAATTACTGTTATTTCAGGTAAAACTAAGGAGTTTGTTGTTTAGGAAAAAGGCAACTAAAGCTGTTTAACGTTTGAAGACAAACGACACCGAGTATTTGTTTTTGGTGAATGGAATCCTGACAGACATTCCAGGTGAAGTAAATGAAGGAACCTTTAAAACTCTTCAGAAACACCAACATTTTAGGAACATAAATCATGCAAATGGTGCTGATATGTTTGTTTCATGGCCTTTCAGAAATAAATAGTAGAAAATCAAATCAAAGCAAAGCAAACCACTCTCGAACTGAATCCACTTCGAAGCAAACCGTTTTAAGTTGGAGTTCGTCGTCATGAAAAACTTTCTCTTGTTCGCTCTCCTTGGAACGTTGCTTGTTGTTTCGGTGGCGGGGGAGTTTGAAGAACTCAAAGGAGAAGAGGAAGATGCTTTTATAAGCGATGAAGAGTTTGACGGTTCTGGAATTGGCCCTTCATTCTTGGTGAGTTTGTAGGTCACCGGCACATTAAACAGTTCTTCAGAGTTATTGCACTGTGGCCAGTTTGAAAAATGTTGAAGCCAAAACGAAAAAATAGTTGAAGAAACCACAAACATATAGTTAGAAACTTAATCGGTTCCCGAATGTTCTAGCAAGAGAAAACGGTAACTTGTTAAATCTGAAACATGATTAAATAATTTAAAGTAATGATTCTCGGAGTAGTACATGTCTTGGCAACTATGATAATCATAACTTTTTGGTACTCCAAAGCTCTGGGACCGCCGAGTTTTACGACTTTAACTATCTCTGAAAACTTTAATGTAATCTGTAGCAATGCAAGAAAGATTTCTGGAAGTGCATTAAGTCTGCCGCCAATTGGGAGGAAAGACTGGCGTGTCGCAAACCCTACTATCGGTGCATCAAGGACAGTTTGCCGACAACCCCTCCTCATGTGGTAAGTGGAAAATAATGCCAGCTGCGGAGTAAAGTAAACAGGAATGTAAAGCTTTGAATGAGAACTCTATGTTGAGTATATTATCGCTTAAGATTGATTCAGTGTAAAATTTCTTGAATTTCTTCCTAACTTTCCGACAAAGACAAATCTCGACCAAACAACTGAAAGGTTGTTTCTGCTTCGATCCTCGAGTTTTCGGTCACACGATTGAAATTTTTCATCTCGTTGTAAAAATTGTTCATTTTATCCCCTCTATATAATGTACATACTAGTTATTTATGGTACGGAGTAATTTTTCAGATACCCTCAAATCGCATAAAAAAATTTACAATCCCCCTACTTAAATACTTAGGCAAAAAAACCGACCCCCCCCCCAAAAAAAAAATTTTCACCCAAATTTGAAGATATACCATGTCTTAGTAGTATAGAGGCTGACACTGCTCGAGCGGTCACGATCAGAGGGTTTGGTGGTATGGGCGGAGAGACAGGCCCTTCGATTTTACATGGTTATCCGAGAGGACGTGAAGAATTCAGTAAACCTTTGCAGATGTAGAATCAAAGGCAGCAACTTCTCTTCAATTATTAAGAGACCCCGAGTGTTGGTCAGGCTTCGGTTCGAACCACCAGCTTTTCACTCGCAGTTCGTTACTCCAGCCACAGAGCCAATCAGTTTTTGGTTAAAAGAATGTTATTAAGCTTAGGATACTTTAAGAATCCTTAAAATAAAAAAGCGGTCGCCCCCCTTCATGTTATGGAAAAGAGCTTGACATCTCTCTTTTCCTGTTACTAAATTTTGTGATCCCACCTTTCAATCCTCTGCCCCCCTGTAATAAACATAATGAATGCAGCCTAAACAAAACAGATTTTTTGTACCAGAGGTAATTTCAAATGTTTGATACTGCTGTCATTATGACACTAAGACCAACAACTGAAAAACAATGGCAAAGACTTGCACTCGAGACCACCGCCATATACTTTATAAGGGTCAGTTTCTGATGCCCTAGTTTTGTGGACCAGTTCTCTCCACACTAGCACGCGACTCATCTTAGTTTGATCAAAGTGTTGTGGAACAACATCGCCTCAGACATTGAATCATACTAGCTCTAGACAAACAAAGAAAATCTACGAGCTGTTTCTCCTGCTAACCGCCCCATTTTAAGCACATTCCTTTTCGGATTTTGTTTGTCTTTAAAACTCATTGTAAAGAGGAGCAAAGAAGTTGCGAATCAGATTACGACTTTTATGAATGCTCGACTTTAAAACAACCTTTGGCTTTGTGTACAGCCCTTAACCTGTGGTGTACCGCAGGAGATGTGTTGTTTCTCAGTTGTTTTGGGAGTATGTGTGAAAGTATAAACCTACAGTTTCCTGGAAAACTCTTAGTCGTAGCAGAAAACCAGTGTGCTCACGGAAAGTTTTAAAGTTGCCCCTATTTTCCACTGACATGTTGCAGCTGTCACTCCTAAGCTCCGATCCAGAACCAATCATGACATGCAAAATTGCTTTGCCTTATGTCGGTAGACTGCCGAAATAGGCGGTTAATAACTCACCAATACTTAAGCCGACCGTTTTCAAGCCTTGAAAAGTCTTGGTCCAAGGACGATGTGATTAATTTCGGCAGACCACAACGGTCAGACTAGAAATCAGACTTGTGACCTTTTAGCAGGTGAGGTTTTACTTGCCTTACTTGGCTTCAAATGAGTACCTCCCCCGTTTAAGTCTTCCTCCCATAAAGAAATCAAATGTTTTCTCAGCGCGCTTATTCGATATAGTATGATACGGTAGTGACAGGAAAATGAATGTTTTCTTTTTTCTTAGAAAAAGTGTCATATGGAGAAGAGGCGTTGTCTTGCTGCGGCCAACGGATTGCGCGAAAGGTTGAGGTGCTTCAAGGGTTTCGTGAAATGCACGTGGAAGAACCGACCTCAGTGAACATTAAGACTACATTCGTACTAAAACTTCAGCAGATTAATAATTGTGCTTGATAATGAAGACAATAAAACATTTTTCAAAGTACATACACAAGGGCGTAACCATGATTTTTTTTCGGGGGGGGGGATGCGTAAAACAGTGAAGGTCAAAACTTTTGAGGGTTCCGGAGCATAAGTCAGTTTATTATATGGCTGATTGATTTCGCATGCTGTGATTAGTGAATTTCAGACCCGTAAGTAGCCGTACGGACCTTTAGTTCATTTACAGCCAGTACAGACGCCTTTAGAAATGTGTTTTCAGTTATTCAGTGCAACCGAACTCCACTCCTTTCTGCAAAACTTCTTTACTGATGAAACACAACTGTGGGCTCGGTCCGGACGGCGCTAAAGGGAATCGAGTTCCTTCTTGTCTCTTCTTGCAGACAAGATCATTTCACCTGCATGTCTGACTGTGCTGGAATCATCTTCGGGTTAAAGCGTGCTAAGAGATGCTCAAACGCAATCACGCGGCTTCTAGTTTCGATTGCACACTAGATTATCTATAAGCTACAAGACGGACAGTGCGTTCGCACTGAAGAGGAACGAGGTATAAAGTCCGCACAACAGTCGACACAGTGAAAAAACAGACAAATAATAATTAAAATAAAAAAGTAAAGTGAGTAAAGTAAAGTGAAGCATTTATATAGCGCCCTTTCTATATACATATTCAAAGGCGCTTTACAAAGATCATTTACCCCCAGCGGACCGGAAGCATATATAGGCGCCTCTGGCAGCCGCTTCTAAGCGGTCCATGTATGCTGGTACTCATTTTACCGACCTCGGAAGGATGACCAAGGATGGAAAGCTGAGTCAACTTTAGCGGGAAAGAAGGTCAACCAAATATTCAAACCTCGACCAGGCCAGGGATCAAACCGGTGACATAAGGGTTGGGAGGCAGAGATCTTACCACTGCGACAACCCTTCCGTCAGTCCATTTATTACTAATTCCATACCGAATTACAGCTTTAAGCGAAAAATTAGAAGAAAAGTAGTCTTTCAAAGCGCAAGCAATTTTTGCTCGCCACCCTCTCCAAGTTTTGCTTGTTACCATTCCTGCGCGGCCTCGAACTTTGCTTGGGCTTTGAAACTCTACGGAAATGCTTGCCACACCAGACTTAAAGGCTTAAAAGCTTAAAAGCTCAGCTGAAAGTGATAAGTTTCCGCCACGTTCCAGTTTTTTGGTTTATCAAACTTCCTCAGTGTATGAACAGTTCTGCCATAACATATCAACGTACTCCGAAAGGAACAAACAACATCTCTCAGTTTTCTTTCAGCAAGTAAAACTGACTTACCCTGCATGTACCATGAAATAAGCTTTGAGTTTCCGTTAAAAGGCATGCAAAAATTACAAATGTGTTTTTAGTGGGTCTGCATGGGGGTACCTGAATATCAGTTATCAGCTTTGTTTTCGCCTAAATATCAGTTAAAATTCGCGACTATCAGTTAACTTAAACGAATTCATGCAATCTAGCGCCCCTAATAGTATCGAATTAGATAAAAGGGTGTAAAAATCAACTAGTATTTTGCATACAGTTCCAGAATGTCCTATATTACATTATTCAAGGATAAGTTGCAAAGCTTGATACATTTTTTTTACTTTCCGACAGCTATAGTCAACTGGCATCACACTGTTTGATTGGAACTCCTGAATTAAAAACAACAAAAACTATATTTGTCACAAGACACGAGTATACTTTTGTTAAAAGGAAAGGCAAAGATTTATTTTCAAAATAACCTTTTTACAAGAAAAAGACGAAAAACAAGATACCGTGTATCATATAGCAGTGATACTTCGCACTTATACTTTGACATACAGCATGTCATGTAAAATTAACACAGTTGTAAAGCAAAGTCAATAATATGCGGGGATTTTAATGAAAGGAATTAATTCTTTTTTTGGTATTTTTTGCTCTCAGTTACTTTCAGAGTAACCTCAACTGTAGTTATTGTTGGATGCTTATTACTTCACACTCCAAAGTTTGTTATCATGTTAGTTCAGGATAGAAGCGAGAAGTATTGCAGAATGCACGAAGCCTTTTAGCTTAATCAGGATTAACAAAAGTTTTCCTTCGGGATTCTGCGTCATGGTACAGTAAAACAATCTTCCCCAATGCTATAATGGAGCTTCAAGAAAGAACTGAACAAACTTGCAAAAAATCAAACAAGATCGATAAAACGAGACGAGTCACTTTGGATTTCAACGGTGTTTTCTCGTTCATTTCTGCCGAAGTTTAAACACATACTTACCATACTGAAAAGATACTGTTAGCTTCACGTTATTTCGAGAGGTAAAGTTTTGGATGTGTTTTATTTTTCTCAACTCATTTTAAATGACGACGGTTTTACGTATTTTATGACAGCTGGTAAAATAAAAAGCCTAGGTTTTCTTTTTGCTAAACTCCTTAATTTGTCAGATTGTGTTTCAGCGAGGAAAAAAACTGATAGAAATGTCGGTAAATTTTTGCAATCGCGTTAATACGTACTTTTAAAACCCAACATTTCTCGCGTTAACTGGTAAAGAGTAATAAAACAAAGGGCATAAATGCTTGATGAAAACGTTTTAGTCAAAGCTCTAGTAACTATGGTCCACATATAAATAAATATCTACGTCACACTATTAACACCATGAAGTGTTTTATCAAAATAATCAACAGCTACCGAAAATCATGCTTGTTAAAATTTTTGTAAAGGCAAAACGAACAAAATATTCTACGGAAAAAACCTCTACGAACTCCGATGAAATCAGTGAACTATAAACCTTCAAGATAACACTTGCAATGTTTTCGAGAAATAGAATTACCAGATAAACTTTAATTGAGAAGGTTCTCAACAGTTACTGAAAGTAAACGGCAATGCAAGAACCAACAAAGCTGACCAAACATCGCTTCATGGAGCAAACACGTTAGTTCAACATTCAAAATTCAATGATTGACCGACGTAAGAACACATTGAATTGCTATTAAAAAAATGAGAAAGCGTTTCATTTCGTGTCACAAAAAACAAAAGATGAACGTTCCTTTGAAGGCGCGTCTAAAGCTGTTTAACTTTAGAGAGCTTTCATTTTTTCGATGCTTATTTTTTTAAATCAAGCGACTCTCAACAGACTGCCAGGTGAAGCAAACTGAAAAAACCCGACCTGTTCAGTTGGACTGGAGGATAATGGAAAGTCACGTCAACGGGAACTAAAATGTTTGCCTTCACCTTTTTGCGGTGATGCAACAAATTAAAAAGCGTGCGACAGGAGCAAAGGCCGGTACAATCTTCAAACATTCGGAGAGGACGGTAAAAACTAGGCTGGAATCATATATCATGAAAAACCTTCTCTGGTTTGCACTCATCGGAGCATTGCTTCTTGTTGCAGTAGCGGAAGAGTTTGATGAAATTGAAGGAGACGAAGATGATTTGTTGAACGAAGAAGAGTTTTATGGCTCAGGAACTGGCCCGTCTTTAAAGGTAAGTATGCGGTTGAAACATTAGAAAATATGATGACTTTCTAAAAGGTTTAGTTTATAAGCCTCTTAGTTTGAACTTAGTTTCCATATTGGTCATGTGCATTTGTACCCATGCAGGAATAGTAAAACTTTAATGGCTTAATTAATAAGCGACTTTAAAAGGAGATCGATTAATGAGCAGCGTGTGATCCAAATTGGGTTATTTCGCGCTATTAGCGCTAACTGAGATCTTGAGGAATTGCTTTTTGGTGCGTAGTTGAACTGTCGACACAGAGGAATTTCCTCTTACGATCGGCTTGCTTTGCAGCATTTTTCATTCAGTTCTCCTTGCAGATCGGTCTGCGGCCTCACCTCTCCTGGCCTCGCTCTGCCTCAGACTTAAAATGCCCCTAACTCCTGAGTGGGTCTCCGCGAGGATTAGCGTTTTGTAGCTTTATTCGATTTCTTTTCACAAACAAACAGATGAGTTAGCCATATACTAGATATGAAAACGTAAAAACTCACGGGTAAAGAGCTTTGTTTAAAATTCATTGTGAGTTTAACTCGGGACGGAGACAAATCTTTTCCGGTTTTGATGTTGCCATCAGTATAATTCAAACTTGTTCAGACGCACAAAGCGATACTAGTGGTTAGTGTCCGGAATGGGGACGGTTGCTTGGTTTAACAGGGTAGTAGGAAGCACTTTGAAGTTGCGGAGGGGGAGGGAAACTGGGCTGTGACACTAAATGATATAAGGTTCGGGGTAATGAAATGCGGCTTCCTCAGCACTCAGAATTGGGAAAATGGGCCGCCTCCGTTCCCACGCGGCTCTGTTCCTATCTAAGATCTATCTCACCGATCTTGAGCAACCATGGTAAAAAACGTTAAATCTGTGTCACCGATTTTAAAGTATTTTACCATGTTTTAGCTTTTCAACCTTTTTATCGTACAATATTCACCGCCCTGTACAATGTACATTGAGCCCTCTCGCACCCGTGCGTCACAAATTTCAAATTACACTAATTTTTAAATACTTCCAACTGGTTTTGAAAGTAATTCTCTGACCAGTTTCTTAGCATAAAATAAGGAAAGATTTAAGTCTAAAGCCTAGTTTCCATATGATCGCTCACGATCTCCGGACCGCTGAAAATACTGCCAGCGATCGTAAGCGATTGGATGGAAACCCGGATGGAAACATTTTCCAGCGATCGCGATCGCTGAGATAGAAAAAGATCTATCTCGGCGATCTTGAGCAACCGTGAGCGATTATCAGCGATTATATGGAAACACATTTCAGCGATCGAACGATCGAAAACTATCCTACAATGCGTTATTTGCTTATATTGCTTGTGTTCTACTCGGTATCAAAACATTCTCCTTTGTTACATTGCTCTTGAACACAGTTTTCTACACCGCGTGGCTCAAAGTCCTGATACTGAAACCTTAATGGAATAGTTCGAAAGTATGATAGCCTGTATATAATCAGATACAGCAAAGACAAATAAGGACAAGAAAAACTGACCATAATACCCATTTGCTCATTCAAGAGCCGCGCACTGTGCTGGACGATGTGTAAGAAATTGAAAGGGTCCAGAGGTTGGCCGGTGTACGTTAAGAGGAGGAAGGGGTCGAGAGTTTGGCCTGTGGATGTTGAGAGGAGGTTGGCCGGTGGGCGTCCCCCCCCCACCCTATAGGTTGGAAAAATCTTTGATCAGCCAAAGCGACCCCTTCGCTTGTGCGTCCTTTGGAGTGTTTTTGGAGAATGCGTTAAATACAACTTTACCTTCTTCTAGCAATGTTTTAGGGACAAGTGGCAATGCATCAAAGACAAGAACGACTGGAGAGTTTGCGCCAGAAACTTTAAGCAATGCGTGTTGGAGCTTCCCCACGTGGTAAGAAATAAGAACGTATCTATTCTCCTGAGCGGACCTCCCACTGGGATGATAAGCTGTTTCAGTTTTAGTTGCTGGTTTTGTTAATTTGTAATGATCATACTGTATTTTAGTTTATTGTTTGTACTGTACATAGCTAAGTTTTGAAGTGTTAGCTGTATATTTGCGGGTAGGGAGCAATGACTACGAGTATACAGCAGTCGCTCATACTTCGTACGCGCTTAAATATCAGTTTAGATGAGGTATTTACCATCTGGTACACAAGTAGACAGTGCTGGATGTTCAATTCTACTTGGTTAGTCCAAACATATACTTTGAGTCGAGGACGTCCCATTTTTTCTCCGATTTTGATAACCCATAGTTCTTTTCGATCGTGATAGCAATGCACCGGAACAACGTTTTTTGAAATTGCTGTAAAAGTAGCCCAGGTCCAATAAGAAGGATTTAACGGTACCCCTAAACTAACATTGGCTTTTGTCGTGTGCCCCAGCAACAGTGTAGAGAGGACAAAAAGCAGTGTTATGCTGAAGCCGATGGGTTGCTCGACAAGCTGAAGTGTAAATGGGCCTTCGCCAGATGTCTGGTTAACCGACCTCAGTAGATGGAGATTACCGCCGATTACGTCTTAGGTTTTCGTCAGTAATTCCAGCAGCAACAAATCTGTATTCAACCTTGGTGATTATGCCAATAAAATTTATGAACAAACCGTACCTGGAGGTACCAAAGGTTTACATCTGTTGCATTGGTTTATGCAGATTCACAGTTAGGAGTAAGGCTTGTGATTTGAAGGAGGTTCATTTGGTTCAAGCGACAAAAAAATTACTCTTTACTTTCTTCTTTCTTTCTTTCTTTCTTTCGTTCTTCCTTTCTTTCGTTCTTTCGTTCTTTCTTTCATTCTTTCGTTCTTTCGTTCGTTCTTTCGTTTTTTCGTTAGTTCGTTCGTTCTTTCTTTCTTTCTTTCTTTCTTTCTTTCTTTCTTTCTTTCTTTCTTTCTTTCATTCTTTTATTTTATTTGACTCCGTCTACTGTACATATTTCAGGTTGGGATCTAAAGCTACAGGGAGGGGCCTAAGGCCAAACTCCGTTCGCCCTTTTTGTGTCCAATGGATTAATACAAACTAAACGTTCAATAACATACGCATATCAGAAAAATCTAAACTACAAGCAGCAAATCAATATTAGTATATCAGAATAATAAAAATTTCTATAGGCTTGCGTCCTCAAGATTCAGCTACTTGGAGTTATGACATTAGGTTTATTTGCCTAATGGCATGTATCCAAACAGTTTTTTGCATTGCTGTTAAGACCCGCTTTGTTTAAGCCTTTCCGATCAGGGTGTTAGGTTTCTCTGTCAGTTGTTTATCGAATCCCCCTAGGACATCCACTATTATGTTAGTTTGCTGTATCTTGTAGCCTGGGTGTCTTTCCTTCAGTTCTTCTCTAACAGTTCTATATTTGCTTGTCTTTTTCTCATTCGTTGCTTCTCTATTTCTCCAGCTGGGACAGGCCATTTCAAGGAGGCCAATTTCCTTCTCTGTGTGGTTAGTGATACATATATCAGGCCTATTTCCCTCCTCTTGAGGTCTTGATGAAGTGGCAATAGAACAGTCCCACATGATCTCAATTTCATCCTAACAGTAATAGCTGTTGGGTTGATATGGGCCTAGGGTTTTTTCCTGAACCCGTGTTGCATCAGAATCACGCCAAGAACGTGTTTGAGAGCGTTATTGTGGCGCCATAGGTATTGTCTTTGCGCTAGTCTTTCTTACTTTCTTTCTTTAATTAATAGAAGTAGATATAACGTCACTGCTTAAAATATAGTTGAAACCCAGACTTCGAGAGAAAATCAGCCCTCAGCTATCATGTTATACAAAGTCATTTTTAAAAGCAGAAATATATCTATAACCGTGACGTCAAAAGTGACGCCAAGGAAAACTTTGACACGTGAGATCTGACGTAACCGTTTGGCTGGTTTAAAAACTATGTAATGGTCAAATGTTGTGTGTTCTTAATGGTTTAATGACAACGTGGGGAGTGTTATCATGTTCGCTGGGTTTTTTCTCGGTAAGTACAATATTACTACAACCTTGAGTGGTTGATTTAGGCTTGTACAGAGACTTGTGCGATCTGTGCTGTTAATCAGCCACACAGCTTCTTCTTTGAGTACCAAGATAGCTCCATCTGTGCTGACGTTCATGGAGTTACTTTCTTTAAAAAACGAAACAAGTTGTGTTTTACAGTTTGTGAACCTACGAAGGGCATAGTACAAAATGTTAAAGTAATTCTTGAATTTATTTGATATTTGGTTTTAAACCGAGCTTATTAAATACAAAACCAGATTATCTGTCATAGGAAGTTGTCAAAAGGGGGAAAATTATCTCAAGAAAATTTGTTCGGTAAAGTTTCGGAGCTGGTAAAGACTCTTTTCTACCAATTAAAAACTAGAGATGAAAAGCAACTCATTGTAGCTGACAATATTAAGACATGCACAGACCGTAAAAACATGGAAACCAAATTTTAACTGTTAAATCGTTTTGACAGTATTTATACATGTATTCAATGTAATATTCTTTTGTTTTGCTTGTTTCGAACTTCTTGTTTCTACTCATCAATGTACGTGTCATTCATTTGTTACTGCCTTGGAACGCATCCAGACTTGCCGCGAGGGAACTATTATCGAAGGCAGGAATCGCTCTGAACGTGGTTTTTCTCCGTTACCATGCAATTGTTTCTAAGCAAACGCGTTTTCCAAGTCCTCATTCAACGTCATAAGTTTCTGATAGATTTTATGTAAGCCGTTCACAATGATTTTATTAAGATAGTTTCTTCACATGTTGGAACAATTTTATAAAACAAAGAGTTTCTCATATAAACTTCAACGCATTAACCACAAGACGTGTAGGTTACCTTAATATTACAAAACTGAATCAAATAGTATCAAGAGAAACTAGACATTCTTCAGATCTCCTATTGTATTTTTTTTATAAATTTTTGTTTTTCTATTTACCCGGCAGTTTGACAACTCCAGTACATCGATATTCGTTTCCCATTTAATACAAGTAGATGTCACGACTTTAATTCAAAACTTTTGGATGCTCACGGATAGTTGCAACGTCACTGCTTAAAATATCATTAGAACTCAGACTCCGAGACAAAACCCATACTCAGATAACGGAAAAAGAACATCATGTTGTACAAAATCTTTTTAAAATAAAAATCAGCACTCTTGACGTCAAAAATAACGCCGAGGAGAACTTTTTTCGACCGCCTTTGCCAGTTTGTTGGTCTAACACGTGATCTGACGTGATTTGGCTGATTTAAAAGCTGCATAATGATTAAAAGCTGTGCATGTGTTCTGAATGGTTTAATGACAACATGACGAGTGTTATCATGTTCGCTGGGTTTTTTCTCGATAAGTACAATACTACTACAACGTCGAGTGGTTAGCTTTGGCTTGTACAGTGATATATGTGACATGTGCTGTTAATCAGCACTACTTTTTCTTTGAGTACCAAGGTGGTGCAATCTGTTATGACGTTCGTTGTGATACTTTCGTAAAGCAAAACAAGTCGTGTTTTAGATTTTGTGTACAATACAAAATGTTAAAGTAGTTCTTGGGTATGTTTTATGATTGGTTTAAAACTGAACTTATGAAATACAAACCCAGATTATCTGCCAAAGAAATTGTCGAAAGAGGGAAAATCGTCTACACGAAAATGTTAAGCCGCTTTTCTAGAAAAAAAATATTGTAGCCGACAATACTAAAACTTAGACCGTAGAACGTGAAAGCCAAGTTTTATCTGTTGAGATTATTTTGATAGCTGGTTTCGAGCTTCTTGTTTTTACTCACCAATGTACGTCTCATTTTTTAATGTTGCCCTGGAATGCGTCCAAACTTGTCGCGAAGGAACAGTTATCGAGCGCGAAAACGGCTCTGAACGTCGTTTTTTTTTCCGTTCCCGTGCGGTTGTCTCCAAACAAGTGCGGTTTATGAGACAGAACAAGTTTCAAGGCGTTTTGTGCCATCTGACATTTGCAATTAACAAACAAATTATTATAAAAGAATCAAATCAATGTAAATGGAGAGAAAGCCCATAAAAACTACGCTAAAGATTATGGGCTACGACTTTCCTCAAATATAAGGTAAAGATATCTTAGTTACGGTTTACCGTGCATTAGAACATAGCTGGCAATTTTGCCATGTATAGCGCGAGCGGGCATCTATAACTCGATAGACGCACGCCCGTGCGTCTATTAAATCGCGTGCTCTCGTTCAGCTCACGTGTATTTTTTCTTATAAATACTTCTTAAAGTGGCATAGGCAAAGTTCTAAAAGAAATGGTCCATACTTTAGTTGTGCGTCTATCGAGTTATGGATGCACTTGGGAAGTTGGGAGAGCACT
>JAOBYE010285207.1:0-15896 GCA_025403585.1 Parazoanthus swiftii | reverse complement strand
TATCGCTGTTATACAGCGATAACAACGCAGCAATAATAGTAGTAATAATGGCAATAATGATAATTATTATAATAATATTTGTAATAAAATTAGTAATACCCAACCAGCACTGCGGCTGGTCATAAGAAGAATTTTGCGTGATGGACGGTGTAACGATTCAAACTTGAGATCTCGGGGTAACCGTCCTGTCACACTGCCTCTAACTAGAATGACATACAATTTTTATCATGTCCCGTCTTCAAGAAAAATTAGTATACAAAAGTCGTAAAACAACGTTTTAATATGTAATTATTGTAACTGATAATACTTGACCAAGCACCAGCCTCCAAGGCAGTCGCCTTGTTTCCTTTCGGAAATCTGATTACCGAGGGGCCCACTGCGAAGGAAATATGGCGAGTGCTTTGGGGGCTACCAAACACCCAATGAACTCACAAAATGAAGATAATCGTTAAAAAAGCCTGCCCATGGACTAATGTTGTAAATAATTATCACTTTGCAAAGCCTTTGTCTTTTTAACTTCCTTCTACAAGAAATCTGCGAACGGCGTTCGTTATAAAGAGAGAGTACTGAACTAAATGGTCGAACTTTTGGTTGTTGACAGGATCACCTGGTTTTTTTTCTTGCATTCAGTTTTAAGGTAAGAATATAGATCTTTGAACTGTGTTTTACCGTCGTAGAATAAGACAAAAAGCAAGTAAAACAGAGAAAATTTGGTAACCATCCTTACGTAAACGACAAACAGAAGAACCTCTCTCTCGCCACTTTGCAAACTTATTTGTTTTCCTGGGAACCAGTCTTTCTCGGCTATGGCGCGCGGTTTTTAACGAAGCAGCATTAAAACAGATCCTTGCTCGTCTCTCGACAAAAACATAGAACGGAATGACGTAGTAGAACTAAGCAATAGTGTTATATTGCTTTTAGATAGTATTTTTCTAGAAAAAAGAAAACTGAATAATGTCTCGTGTGTCGTTAACATTTTAGATCCAACAACTGCCGCGTGAGTCCGTGTTCTTTATCTATTTTATTGAATAGATGCTCGTCCAATAAAGCCCGCTTAATATCGCATGGCTTCACTTTCTTCGCCTTCCCGTTATTGACTGCGCGCCCACTTCTCACTTTCGCTGTGGAGGAGAGAAACATTGCGCCAATTCAATCGTGTTCAGTTTTATAAAAACATGAAACGAAAGAAGAATGACAAATGTTCAACCTCATCGATAACCACTTGGATCGCGTTTGACTTTTCCGTTTTATGTTGAATCGAGTACAAAACCAGTTGACGAGCCTCCAGCCATTCAAGGTATCACTGAAATAGCCACCGAAGACGCGTCGAGTTTGTTCAAAAATTTAAAAACGCTCGGGCTTGATATACCAAAAAGCGCTCGAGTTTCAAACTGTCCGGCGCGCGCAGTTTTGAATAGCTCTGTTCTCTAGGGCAACGCATATTTACCCAGCCGTGTTGCTCTTCCTTTTAAATACTTAATTTATTTATCTATGTTAACTTAAGCAAACAATCACCAATAATTTAATTATTTACAACATTTAGTCCAGGATCATCTTGTCAAACGACATATGTTATCCAAAGCCTTAGGGAAACAAACAAGGTGTCGACATTATTTGGCTTCTCTTAGTCACTTTCGATCTTTACTACTTTAAAAACTGTCAGCTGATCAGTACAGCTTGTAAGTTTCTAAAAGTAAAACTCATAAGCTACTATTGTTATTGAAAATACAAAACTAAATGAGAAGTAATAAACAAGCGAATTTTTAGAGGGTAATGAAACAACAAAATTTCGCAATTTTGTTTTGTGCATACTTACTTCTCTCTGTGATGAATATTCAATGACGGCCGAAAATAGTTAATGAATGATAAATAAAAACATTTAATTCATTCCTCTGCCACCCTCGAGCAACTTACTACAATCACTTTGTTTTTACGAACCAACATGACACAAGAAATCAACGTTTTCCTTCTAAAACATTGTAAAATTTCGAGTAGCGGCTGGATGGCCAGCCTAGTGCCCTGTTGTTCGAAAATGGTTTTTTTTTTGGTAATTGAGTTTCTAAGCATTAGCTCGGAGTGGTTCGAAAATGTATTTTAAAAGAACTGTATTATGTATTGTGTTCCTGGGTAAAAAAATAACTCAATCTTTCTCCTAATCCTGAGGTAAAATTGTCCCACTAATCAACCTTATATCGTCTGATATTTGAGGTTAACACACATGTACACATACAAACATACACTTACACACACACACACACACACACACACACACACAAGCAACAAACATACAAACATAGATACAGCGACATTCAGCAGCGAACGTGCTCTAGAGTTCTCAGTTGTTTTGCATCTCCCTTTACCTTATAAATAGGACGTAGGGAAGAGATCAGATTATATTCATGCATCACTCGGCATAACTGCATAGAGTAGATACTTAAAACCGTTTTGGTGCCAGTCAGAGCTCAAAGCTCATCGTATCAAACCGTGCCACCACGTATCACTTGACTTCGTCTCTCATTGATCTTTGTTCTGTTGTGATCAGCAACTTGTTACGCTGTTTATGTTGTTCTTTAACTTCGCTTAGTTATACGGTTAAAGTATCAGCGTTAAGGAAAAAGGGAAAACTTGTTTTTTAATGCTCTACCATCGTTTACTAAAACTGTATTAATAATTATACACATACATTTACGCACTCTAATTTTCTCCATAACAGAAAGTCCAAATTACATGTACACTATTTTTGTTTTGTAAATTTGTCTGCTTTGGGGGCTGAAGCAGAAAGTTCTTAGCTTTTTCGGGATCTCAGTTTTAAATGTTCTTATAAGTTTCGTGAGATTTTTTAAAAGCGTGCCCGCATAATTACAATTTTAAAAAACTGTTCCTAACATCTAATTCAGTTCATAAATATGTGCACAATTGCATTCCTATCGCCTGTAAAACGTACCGAAATTACATAAAATCTGCACTGCCCTCTCACAAAGTTTGTAGCTTTCTTGCGCTCCATTTTCAAAAATTAATTTGAAAGAAACAAACAGTCTATATAGGACCGGAAATCGTCGCAACAGACACACAACGGTTCGCGAAGGTGTGTTTGCGATGGTATTTTCGCTGCGTAGCGTCCAAGGCAAACGGAAACATGGTTTGTATGTCTTTACCACTAGTTTGCGATCGCCTGCGACACGACTGAGACAAAATGGTGGAATGTTTTTTCATTGCGCAAAGAGGCGTTGCCTCGCAAATAACCTTTCGCGAGGTGTCTGAGGTGTGTTCTAAACCATTTTCTTAAGTTTGGCTCTTTTGAGCCTCAAAAAGGTTCTTATAATACAAAAAGAGTTTGCACCAATTAACCCAGTCCAGGTCTGTACCTACCTTAATTGTAGAGATAAGAGGAGGTCCGAGTAACAATCGAAAACAACGATGATCTGTGACTAGTCCGTCAAGTGTGGACAAACAAACTCTAAGTTTTACTTGATTACACCCAAGTTTAAGACGTCAGCTAATGCAAATTTGCCTTTAACCCGAAATAGAGTCCCAGACATGTGACTGTTTAGCAAAACTTTCTGTCAACACTTGCTATCCCGCATGTGCGAACTATTGACAAAAATATTGGCGAGCGTCAAAACTTCAAAGGTTCCATGGGCTAAGTGAAGACTGCCAAATTTTCTAAAACACGCTTATTGATATTTTAAGCCATTATTAAGCTGACGTCAGCTGTCAGTTACTCTGAAAAATCAATGAGATAATTACAACGCGAACCCGATGGTATAACTATAAGCTACCTGGTTGAGAATACGCATTTTTGTCTTGAAATTATTCTATTTGTAATAAAATATACACAACAGTGCTTTTTTTGCGCATCACATGAGTGTTAATATTTGTAACATTTTGTAAAAACATGTGCGACCATTTTGTAAAAAAGCCGTTATTTTGCAACAGTAAAACTCTGCTCAAGCAAACTCACTAATTGTGTTTGAATTTTGGCACCGAGTGTGGCAATTTTTGGCACCAAGTGCGACCTCTGCCTTGGCTTAGGACTAGAAACTCAAACTCAAAATGTGCACGTCGTTCCCAATTCACTGACTGGTCAAGGTTAAAATATTAATTTGAATCATTCTGGGTCACTTCTGTCGCACTTAGCAAGAAAGCAGATAAAAATAGATTTGCTACCTTCCGACCAATCGCAAAAATAATTCACTAGTTTCATGTCTACAAATGATTGCGAAATTAATCAAGACATGAACTGGTTTGCTCTTCAAACTAAGCCAAAAATTGCTAGTTATGTCGAAAGCGCTTTTTTTTACGGAAAAATCATGAAAATTGTGCTTAGTACGACTCATGCTAGAACAATCGATCTTCGTGTCACGCATACATTGCCTGAAGCTTGACTGGCCAACTACAACAAGTGAATCAGTTTATAATAATTTTGAACACAGAAAATTTTTGCATCTTCATTTAGAAAAGGTTGCTACCATGAAAGCAAAATTATGCTAGAAGTGCAGGTATTGAGATCTTTTGGTCGCGGCCAAGAAAATTTGCAAAAACTCGGCATTTGCCATTCCAATCTGGCGATTCTGAAACTGTGGGCGAGAGCGGATTCTGCTAACAACCCTTGCAGCTCAGAATTGTTGAGGCCCGCTTACTAGTTACTGATAGTTTTCCAGCTTGCTATTGACACAGATCAAACGAAATGTAAACGTCAACTATTTTACACCGATATGTTTGCCGAGAAGTGTATTCGTTTCTTTTCAAATGGGAGCGTAGTAAGCAAACGTTACACAAACGTTAACTCCCCCTGCAGAAAATTAAACGCCCAATAAAAAAAAAGAATATTATACTCCTTTGCTGCAAGAGGTCTCTTCCTTGGAGTTTTTTTCCTGCGAAGGGGGTTTGCGCAGTATGATGGGGGTTCCTTTTTGCAAAACTTTGCGTTTGCACTCGATCTGCGCTTGATCATTTATCCTTGAATTCTTAATACTTCCAAGAGCTTAACAGATTTAGAATCTTAACTAACTTAAGAATTTCGATTTCAGTGCAAATATTTTAGAAGTACTGCTTTCACGCCGGTAATTAATACTCTGCCCGTTTTCACGTAATAGCTGGTTAGAATAGTATGTTCAAATCTGGAGTAAGTATGCTTCAAAAGGGTGTGTGGTTATTGTTGAAGATGATTTTTTCGAGAGCAGTTTCTATGAAAGTCTCTATGATTAAACAGGTAACATACGAAAACACAAATAACTTCGCCTGGTAAACTTACAAGAGTTTTCTGCACACCCTTCAAAGCAAATCTGCGTCCAAACTTGCAGCGGTGGCCGTGACGACAGGGTGAAATGCCACTTAAACAGACTTGTGTTGATTAGCTCTCTCGAAGACTCTCGCAGCAAATGAGCCGCGGGGAGGCTAGCGTTGGTAGTTTTGAAAAAAAAAACTCTAAGGAAAGCTCCCCGCTTGGAACTTTTAGTGTATCACTATAAACAAGAAGGTTTTAGTTGAGCATATGAAAACAAAAAGAGTCGACTTGCATCGACTCGCACCTCGCTTGCTCATAATATTAGTAGCGTTTAGGAAAGTATGTTTTCCATGAGGGTTTCCACGGGGCGAATCGGCAAAAATTTTGGAAAAAGGGCCAGAACCCGAAAGTTTTGAAAAAGGGTGTGGGTCATAAAAAGTTATCCTTGCTCAAGAAAACGTTTTTTCTGCATTGTTTTCCTTATAAAACATTTCCGAAATTGAAAACGAAAGGGTCAATTAATTTGACTTGGATCAAACACATGGCACGAAAGTTGTTGTAGCTTTAGTGTGCGTCGCAGCTTTTTTCTTTACGAAACACAAAAGTGTAATAACTATTAATGGAACAAAGGAATTTACAAAGAAAGCGACAACACTATGCTCTAATTTGAGCCTTTGTTCTTACAAAGCCATCACATCGACATAGGACTTTTAACGGATCACTGCAGAACACACGCAACTACAGATGATAATCTATTCAATATTTGTTGATGTGCTGCCTTCATTGAAAATCACTGTAAAGCAAGTTAGGGCCAAAACGTCGAACTCTTTGATAAAAACTAAACGAAAGAGTGTTTTTTCTTTGGCTAAAGCGCAGCGTGTAAAAAAAATACGTAAAGCTACATGTCCACCAAACTTGAAAATACTAACAATACTTTTTAAAGACCGGACTTTCGTGTTCCTAAATAAAGGTGATTTAAAAAATAAAGATTCGTCTAATAATCTTGGGTTGGATCAAACAAACTTTCGAACAAACGGGCCTAAACAGGTCGCTAATTGCGTAGCACTCGAAATGATATTTGAGTTGAGAGGCACGTAAAAATAAGCGAGTTCTAAAGCAAGGTTATAAACTCGATGGCGTGTCTTAATACTGCTTTATATATGGTTCATTAGCCCTGAAAGCACAGTTGCAGCAGTGGTTCTTAGCATTTATTCCGCTAGTGTATTACAACTGAAATCCGCGGCGAACCAAATCCCCACACAGACGCCACAAAATAATCTGGGAATAATCGGACTAAAGAAAGCTCTGCTCTGATAGTCAATACTCAACAAGCTGTAACGCTGTGTGAAGACGTAAAACAATCAATTCAAGAAGGACTTGTTTTGACTTGTAAAATAGTCTAGTCAGACAGTATTAAGCCATCGGCATGTAACTTTTGTTTTATTCCTTTTCAAAACAATATTGCAATGAAAAGAAGCTGAGCTTGTTTTGTTTGTGCTCGAGGTGAATCGCAACTCCAGTAACACAGAACTGAGTTGGTGGCAAATTAAGAGCTGTGCTTGGAAATCGCATAGACCTGCGGAAGCAATTGCAGTATACCTCAGCACAATCGCCACATGGCGAGCTGCGCTGTACTGCGCACACTTTGCTGTAGAACGAGAAATGCGCAGAATAAATTACGTGCCGTTCGAGAGTATTCTGCAACTTAGCTGAACTGCGTTCTCTATCGCTTACCTCACCCTTGACTGCTGAAGTCTCCAATGCACACAGTATTGGAAACTCTTGATAGTACAGACTTTCTAGGCGCCGACTGCGTTCTCTAAACTTGATAAAGGCTTTGATTTAGTCAATCACAACGTATTGCTAAATAAACTCCTGAAGCTCCGTCTACCAGAGCTGACTCTGATCACAAGAGGTCAGATTTGGTAATTATACTAGCATTCTATTGTAAAGTTGATGTTTAGTGGCGGAACTCCCAAAGGGGCTAAACGCCCTCCCCTTTTGTTTTGTATTTATAGTTGACGGAGCGTCAAATATGGTAAATATGCTGTTTTGTGTTTTGGCCTGCGCAGTGACAAAAAATTGAGTGTCTCCAATTCTGCTATCGTGGCCCTAAACGTCTGACAAACAAAAGTTAGCGTAGAATAGTCGCGAATAATCGAGGAAAATGTTAGATTTTCTGCTGATGAAAAGATCACTTTTCCAAAAGTAGTACCTGATTTCTTAAAAATCGTCCAACATTTTTAAATATGATATAGAGATGTGGTATGCTGAATTGCTCTACAAATATCCCAAGTAGTTCCTTCTAAGCGATAGCATAGAAATGGGTCAACACGGAGAAAGAGTCCAACATTTAATATGTTTATCTTTGACAAAAACGGAGCTTGTCAATAAAATTTGTAACTTAAATCGTCATAGATGTCCTTAAATGAAAAGCAAGACGACTGTTTTCGGCTCTACCTAAATAGCACGCGTCCATTGTCTGTAGACCATACATAACTGCTGCAGTCAACAAAGTAGAGCAGAACCAAAAATACCGCATAACAACTCAGTGGCCAGCATAACTGACATAATGTTCTCGTTTGGATGGAAAACTCCAGAAAACAGGCGCCTCACTTCCCAAGTAGCTCTATTTTACAAGATTTAACGATCACTGTAATCTCGTTTAAGAAGCAGACGTAGCTCAGTTGGTAAGTGCGCGGCCTTCAGGGCTGGAGGTTCTCGGTTCGATCCTCGGTGACTTCAACGTCTGTATCGACTTTCTTCTGCTCCGTGTAGCTTTAGCTTTAAATACCCGTAAAACGGAGCACTGACAGAGGAAGGAGGGTAAAGTGCGCACCGAGGGCCAAAAGTTTATTAGTTAATATAAAACTGTCACTTATTACCATCGTTCCTTCTTAAGTTATACCAAATCTGACCCCTACTCGATACAACCTTCAGCACTCTATACTTACTTTCCGTTACTCGAGATTTTTTCCTATAACTCTTAGGACTGCTCCTCATTAATGTAACGCCGAACCAAGCCTACAGTATTCCAAGAGCACTGCCGCACCCCCCCCCCCCCCATGACAGTCTTACGGGTCTCAGCTGCCACCCAGTACACAGGCCATAACACCTACCATTTATGCGCCCGCTAAGACATTAGCGCAATCTACTGATCAGGCCAAAAACTTTCAAGATTTGGCATATGGTTTGGAAATGAAGCAGTTAGCTAGATAGCGCCACTGTGGTAGACTTTATCCTTGGTCCTTTCTTATTTCTTATGTTGTTGTATATAGAAAAACTCAACTACTTGTCACTTCTGTCTGGTCCAGTTGCCTTAGCAACATTAATTTAAACTGGTGTCTTGTTTGTCTACCCCACTAATATCCCAGTATACACTTTTATACATTTAATCTGCCCCTTCAATAGTGTCAGTCCTTAAAAGAACCTGAGTGATGTGCCAATTAGTGAAACTGTTCACCAGTGAATTATCATGCAGACCTACAAATGTTTACACAGCCTTACTCAGTGCCAGTGGTGCTCCAGAGTTTATCGCAAAATTGCTCTCACATCCAACACCTCAAAACTCGTCCACTAATAGTAACCCTGTAAGCCTAAAGTTGAAATTAGAAAAATATGTTTTTCGTTCGTTGCCCTTGATCACTTTGGATCAGGTTTTCTGTTCTATCCACAGTTACTCATTCCTTCACCACTTTCATTTGGTATTGTGAGAAACAATTATAAATCGCAGAAGCTACCTTACTCAAGTTATTCAAAGTCTGCTTACTATTTATAGTGCTGTCTAAGAATTAACGTTTTTTGTTCTCAGGGGACTAGATTGGAAATAAACTGTTCGCTTTATCTGCTTATATACCTTTACCCATCGGTAAGTTACGGTTAGAGCTATTTAATTCTGATAGTTACAGTGTAAGCGCAATCCCCGATTTGATCGAGAAATAAGATAGAAAACTATAGAATAAGATCAGTACTGATGTAATGAGCACTCGAGACAAGGAGAAGGACGTAGAGGCCTCGTACTTAATAAATTTCACTCTTCCATACAATGATTAAGGCAGAAAGTTCCAGAATTGCTTTGTGAATTGGTGCCTATGCAAAGTTGAATGTATACAAAGTGAAACAAAGGCTGAAATTAAGTAACTCCCTTAGGGAACAGCGCAAGATGGAATGAATGAACTTTTTTGTTCAAAAATGGTTTAATTTTTACAGTCGCCTCCAAAGTTCTTTCTTGGCTCCATACATTTGAAAATGATGAAATGCTCCATTTAAATTAAGCAAGTGCGCTGCGGGTTTTGCGTTTTTGAGTGACGTGTAGGTTCAGGTCTAATTCATGCTCCGTTTATCTGAATGTAAAGTTTCAGATCGTTTCGCCCAGATAGGAAGCGTTGTATACGCGCACTGGCTTGAAGAGAAACCGGTTTGGCAGGTTAAGACTTACGATTCATAATTTGTTTATATCCCTTGGCGGGCGTCGACAAATAAAAAAAAAATTTAAACAACGTCCAATGGACGTTAAGGGGGGAGGGGGAGGGAGTTTAGCCGTAGACGTTATAGCAATTTTTTTCGCATTAATTAAACTTATGCCTAATTAGTAGCTTGACAAAGTATGGAATGGACGTGAGGGAAGGGGAAGGGGGTTTCAGGATAACGTCCATTGGACGTTATTTATTTTTTATTTGTCGACGCCCCTTTAGTGAGATTGACAAACGAAACAAAAGAGCTATCTCATAATTCTGAACTCCGATACCATTCAAAAACCAAGCCTGAACATTAATTTCAGCATTTTTAATTTTTTGAAGCCAAAGAACTTTTATTGCGCAAATTAAACTCTGCATGTACAAACAAGTTCATCCATCTCATCTTCTGCTGTTCCTATAAGGCAATTTTACTTAATTTTGTCATAATCTTTTTTCATTTGGTTTAATACTGAGGCTAAGTAAAAACAATAAGTTTGGTAGCGTCCAAGCGGGAAGGGTTTCCCTGTTTTCAATTTTTTTTTATAACTGAATTCAAGAATTACATTCTCAGTTGGTGTTATCGATACAGGCAACTCTCCCTGAAGTAGCAGTTAAAAATATTTAGCACATGTTGGAGTTATGCCTCGGGGTTCTACGATACAGATTATTTAAGTATTGTTTTCGAAACACATGATGCATTTGGTCATATTTTTCGGGTTTTGTGGCGAGAAAATGCGGACTTTGACCAACTTTTGCAGTGGTGCGATATCAATAAATGCTTTTTTGAAGAAAACTGTGAAAATAATAACAAACATAAAAAAGATCGAGTTATGGATGCGCGCGGGAAGTTGAGAGAGCACGAGAGAAGCGTTCGAGTGGCGCGAGGCGAAGCCGAGTACTTCTCTAGCTTCTCGAGTGCTCTCCCAAATTTCCAAGTGCATCCTTAACTCGATAGTCGCACAGCTAAAGTATGGACCATTTCTTTTAGAACATTGCCACTTAGTAGTCTTTTTTTCGGCGTTTCGGTTTTGCAATATTTCGTCCATTCCCGTGTCATTCAGGGTTACAAACTGCTGCTGACCGACTGGATTGTTTTCGAAAGGAAATCCATATATAAACTGAAGTTCAGTAGTTCTCCTTCCAATTCCTGTCCGTCGCCTTCAATAAGAATTTCGTTTTCCGTTTGAAAGCCTTAATTTTTTTCCAGAGCACTTTTTTGTTTACTTTCGGGTGTTGCGATTTACGCCCGTGCGTTTTTCCAGTGATAGATACAAGCTCGCGCCATAGAAAAAGCGCGCGGAAAAACTGCCAGCTATTTTCTACTTCGAATTTTACACTGAAGAAGACTCAGTAGGTCAAAACGTTTGCTTAATTTTTGAAACATTATTCATCTAGTATTTTTATTTAGAACATAGCTGGCAATATTTGGCGCGCTTTTTGTATCGCGTTGGCGTGCATCCATAACTTCATAGACGCACGCTGAGCATGGACAATTTCTTAATTAAAAATGAGTGTTTTTTTATGTGTAGTTTCCCTTGCAGACTACAATATGTACGTTGGGTAAACATTTTGAAAAAATGTTTTTTCTGCGTTGGCAAGTAGGCTGAATAAATGTGTTTTGATCAACAAATGTTGACATGGTTTCTTTTTTGCCGTGAGGTTTTGTGTACAGCTGAGGTTTCGAGCGTTAGCCCTTCGTCAGAGCAAAGTTTGTAAAAAAAAAAGAAATACAGACGGAATGACCAAAAGCAGGTTTGAACCCTGGGTTGGCGCTTAACCATTTTCAAACAATCGGGCCCAGGGGTTTAGTAGCCGTGATTGCCGACCTCATCACTTTATTTTTATTTTCAGTGCATCTCTGTGCGTCCCTTGAAAAACTAATCTAATGTGTCATTTCTAGTTCTGTCACCTCAAGGACGCACATACGCGCATTTCTGATAACGGGAGAACTGAGTGAAAACAAACTATTCATTCATTTTAATGGTGTTTTCTAATTAAAAAGAAGCATTTATGACCAATTTGCATTTACCAAAAAAAAATGTTCGTTTTGTTTTTGCCAACTTTTTTTAAAAAAAAAAAAAAACGTATTCGACCAACTGCCCTTGCAACCAGATTTTCAGTTTGGCCAAAACAATTTGTTTTCAAACAATGCAATACTCAGTGACCATAAACAATAACTTCAAGTCGAGGTCAAGTTTTCATACATTTGCTTTCTGGCTTCGCATTCAAGCTTTTGTTCATGGCCACTTGGGCGTATTATGAAAGTGGTCCATCAATGTTTTCAAACCATTCGTAAAAAGTCAACGAGACGATTGTCAACTGACAATATCAGTGAAAATTTAGTGTGCAGCAAAGGACGGCCACACCAACAACTCCAACTGAGCCACATAATGTGATCATGATTCATGAACACAGACTTGAATATAGTTGCCAAAAGTGCGAGTATATAAACACCAAACCGAAGATGTAAAAGATGCACAGCATGCAGGGAGGTCCGCCATAGGAAAGCACTTGGAAATGAGCAGCATTTCATTCTGTTCATTATTATAGATTCTGTTGCGCCAACGGCTTCGAAGTCGATTGGTCAAGAGAAATAAGACAGCAAATTCTTCTAAATAAATGATCTAATCCTTTTTTACCGCACCAAGTTTCATGGCGCCAGTCCGGCCAGCACTCGCCTGTCGTTTTTCTCTTAAAGCCTGTTGTCTCTGTTGCTTTCGCTCTTCACGTTTTTTCTTCGCCAAATCGCTACTGCGAGAAGACTCGGGCGAGCCGGCCGATGATGCCAACCAGTCGTCCGTATTCCAGTCGTCCCCAGTCCCGCCACCACTAGCTCCTGGTGGCATTACTTTGTCCCACTGAATATGCTGCGGTTGGTCAGCGGTTGAATGTTTGTTACTCGCCTGAGTCCGTACGTTATTGGTCTCTATTGAGCCCCAGTCCTCGCCCCAGCTGTCAAAATCAGCCGACGGCGGACTGGAAGTAATGTTCGCCTTTGCGGCTGATTTTGAAATGTTCTGTGAATTCGTTCTACTGGGCAACTTTTGTGAAACACTTGAGCTTGACTTCTTGGTCTTCGGTTTGCTATCTTCCACCTGACCAAAGTAAAAAAGAATTGTCTAATTAAATTTCTGGTTTTGTTTTCGTTAGTAAACCACATCGGGGTAGTATTGTTGTAATAGATGAAGGACTTGTTAAACACATTTCTGCTCGGTTTTTGATTTCTGCGCCTATTATTTACAACTTACTTTCAAGTATACTATCACAAGGATCGAGGGTTAATTACCCAACTCCTGCCCCCTTTAACTAATGTCACAAATTTTCCGCAATAAAAGCGCGTTCGCACGGATGACCACAGATTTATGTAGATACCTGAAAACACACTGCGGTGTAAATGCGATGCGTTCGGGCAATGACTGTGCGCTGGACCATGGGCATTGAACGAGAGAAAAAAATAAACAGAATAGTTTTTTGTTGAAAATAATGGCCGAGTTGAAATCTATAGACCGTTTCTATTACACTCTAGCTTGTCGGCACTCGAAGGAATAAGACCTCAGGCACGGGAGGTGTATATTCTTGTCCCATACACTGGTGGTGGTTGTTGAAATGAAGAAGCATTATCTCAAAAAATTAACAAGATATGACGACTTGCGGTCGGACTTACGGTTTTGAACATTAGTTGAAATTTCTTTCAGTTTCGCTGAATTCAAAAATGTTCTTGTTAGCGATTCACGTTCTGGCAAACTATTAGTATTTTTTGGCGCTAGCGCCTATACCTGTAAACCGAAGATTACAAAAGCCTGAAAAGTGCAACTTGTCAGGCACTGGCTTAGCTCGTCTGTCTCACTGCAGTACATTCTGAAATTTTCAAGTAAGCAGATTCCGCAACCGCTAAGTTGTAAGAGAGCGAATAGCTTTGAAAGAAATAACGCACGTCTGACGGTTCTCCATCAGCAAGTTTGAGAAGTCAAATGGTGCCATTTCTTGTAATTTCAACATAATTTCAAATTTATTTTAATCCTTATGTAAGTAACTCTGCAGTTTGTAACTTTTGGGGGCAGTTGTTAGAATATTCACGTTTTGTTGATATTACAACATTTCCGTTAACACGGACCTCATTAGACGGACACTTGGGGCAGTCCAACGACTGTCCATCTTAACAACAACTCACTTCAGTCATTAGTACTCACCTTCTCTATGACGGCGAAGTCTCCGCCCCAGTCCTCCTCATTCATGTCGCCCCAAGAGTCACCAGAAGCAGCCTGGTCAGCGGTTGACCCCGAGGCAGAAAGACTAGTACCCAGTAGTTCCTCCACAAGAGTGTCCTCATTTTGTCTCAAGGACTTAGTCTTTCTCTCACCCAACTTCATCTGACCTGCGCCACGAGTGGGCTTTCTTGTCTGTAAACAATATATTTTAGAGAAATAAATACTAATAATTACTTCGTAGTCCAATATCAAACGATCTTGAGACTTTTTTTAAATCGGTGTTTAATTTTTTACGCAGGTCGAGAGACTGTCGATCGAGCTCTGGTGTCGCCAAGTTGGAAATGATGACTTTGCACGTGGCCCGCACTAACCAACTATTTATTTGCCTAACTTATTTTGAAATCAAATATGTCAGATCCTGTAAGCAGACAGAAAATCCTATGGGAGAATGTCATTAACTGGCACTAACCCTTTGTAGGCGATAAAAGAGTTAGGTGTCCATTGATAATAAATCAGCCGTAGTGCGTGGCAGAATTAAGCAACTATTCCTGCTACATCGACGAGGAAGACACAAAATAAAAGGCTTGTTAGGGAGGAACATTTGTAAACCCTGTTGTGAACACGTACCAATCTGACCCCCTGAGTTTAGTTTAGTTGAACAGGCGATCCGAGATTCCGGAGTTTGATTGGTTCAACGAACACTCGGCAAAGGCAAACTCATGTGCAATGTTATTGAATTTAGGAACATGTTTATTTGACGCATTGTTTTGATTTGTCGGGAGAACAAGATTCTCTACACAGGTAGCAAGGTTTTGTCTCAACAGACTATGAACGAACATCTACAGTTTGTAAGTTCTTTGTAACTGCGCAAGCGAAAAGTTTGACTAAAAAGCACGTAAGTGTTGCTTTTCTGGTCTTTCCTGGCATTGGCTGATGAAACAAAAAGTAAAGATGTACTGAACAAGTTTTTCAAGGTCAAAAGAAAATCGCCCAATCACACCTTACCTCAGCACGGTTCGTGTTGCTTTTTGCAACAGCTTTGTTGGTTGCCATGGTGAAGTTCGACCAATCGTCGCTCTCCCAGTCACCGTAATCACTGCCACTGTCGTCACCACCCTTCCCATAAGCCCCCTGTGCTGCCGACTGGGAAAGCAAGCAAATAAGTCACAGTGCAAGATCAATTTAAATCTTTCAAAATATCTTAGCACCATTAAAGACAGTGACCTGAAACTCGGATTAAATGTTTCGAATACCACCCTGAAGTCCTACATTTTCTTCTGAGGAAATATAACCTTGATGTTTTAGCAGTCGAGATACCTTAATTGGGATAAGTTGAGTTAAACTGATAATGATGATGATGATAATGATGATATTGAAGATGATGATTATCGTGACAGTGAAGGTGACAGTGCTGTCTAGTATTGGTGATCATTTCAATACTTTTTATAGTGCCTTTTCTTAACAACAGAGCAGAATTCAATATATGTTGAATGAGAGTATTTCAGTTCAGCTAGAAACAGTTTTAACATTAGTTAATAGTGTTAACAAAAGAAATTCACTTACTTTGAAAGTGCTGCTTTCCTGAAACGTCTGGCACTCCTTTTTAACAGCTAACAGATCTGACCTCATTTTCCCAACCACATCCGTATTCTAAAGAGGAAAGGAAGGTCATTCACTTAGGCTCCATCCACACTGACAAATGTTCTTTTAGTCCCCTATCTACACCGGTTTGTCTTCCTTTCAGGCTTCATTCAGATATGTATCGACAAATGTTCCTTTTATATCTTTTCTGCAATGGGTTGTCTTCCTTCTAGTTCCATCCACATTAAAAATGTTACCTTTATCGTCGCCTCCATCTACACTAGCAAATTAGTCCAAGTCTACCGGGGCTATTTTCTTTGGGTACCCAACTCAAGTTTGGAATGGGGTGGGGAGGGGGAAGGTAGATTTGGAAGAGAAGGGGCTTATTTGCAACTTGGAAAGAGAAAAAGAGACCTCATTCTT
>JAOBYE010285096.1:0-15899 GCA_025403585.1 Parazoanthus swiftii | reverse complement strand
TTAGAACACGTCGTTTAGCCGCCATTTTCTTTGTTTACATATTAGCGACCACGCGTAGCACTGAACACCACCCCGGGGTCGACCAAGATTGCATGTAAACGCGGGTGAGTTTTTGATCACGGCTTGCCGGGTTACCCCATCCCCCCGTGGTCCCCCACCTCCATATAAACAGGCCCTTAAAGCAGTTAGCCGATAACAATAATAATAATAGTAATAATAATAATAATAATATGTATATAAATAAAAAACAACAACAATGACAACAACAACAACAACAACAACAACAATAATAATAATAATAATAATAAAGAGCTAAAGTTACTGCTTTTGAATAAAAGCCATAAAAACTCACACCATGAAAATAATTTTGTATGTGTGAACTAAAACCGTTACAAACGGGTTGTCGATTTGTCCTTTCAACGAGACCGGCTTGTCTTTAAGATAAAGCTACACGACTATTTTTTAAAAAATAAAAATCCTGCCGATCAATTGATTTTGGCAGGATAACACAATCTTTTCATATCAAACTGCACAAATGCGAACTCAAATATTTTATCTCGTTCCAAAATAACCGTGGTAGGGTCAGTATTGCATAAAATAGACCTCTATACAACGCAGACTTGAAGCAGACAATAAACACAAATTAGTGTTGCTGTTCAAATCATTTTCATTTATTTATTTATTTTTCTATTTGTTTAGTTATTATTCATTTGTTTACCAACTTATTCATCTATTTATTATTTATTTGTTTGTTATTTTATATTTATGTTTATTGATTTATTGACTTATCGACTTATTGATTTATTGATTTGTTGACTTATTGGCTTTTTGACTTATTGACTTTTTGATTTTTTGACTTATTGACTTATTGTTTTAGTGATTTATTGGCATATTGATTTATTGCGTGCTTTCCAGGCCCCGTACGTGGGTATTGTATCTTCCAAATAAACACTTTCTTTCACGGATGGAGGCACGAGAATGCGTGTTCTGTTACTTTACAAACTGTTTTAGTTTTTCTGTTGAAGTTTCAACAACAAAACAATTCATTATGGAACAGTTTTCATTTTTGGCTGCATGTTGAAAACTTTTGAATACCTATCACACGTTAAAAAGCGTTTCCGTACATTATTGCACGTTGTCGACCTTAGAAATTGTTCCGTATAACATCACCTCTGCGCAGCCATGAACGCGTGTCTATTATCGATACCATTTAAGGTGGCTCCCAACTGTTTTCCATTTTACTGTGCCACTGAACTTTACGAAAGGCTTTCTCGTACATAGTGATGGATTTGTGCCAGTTTTTTGTTATTTGGTGTTGGAAAAACATTTCAGCTTCTCAAACCTTGTACTCCCAGCAGAAGGTTTGCTTCCATAGTAACTTGGCAGGGCCTTAAACACACCTTATTTTGCAGAAAAAGTAATCGGTGAACCTCCATTTTTATTGCATCAAAATTGTTCGCTTATCAAGCAATTATTTAAGGAAAGTTTCAAAAAAATTTGTCGAGAGGGTTTTGCGCCACCTTAACATTTCAAAATGTTAAAGTGGTGCCAAAACGTCTTGACAGAATTTTTTTTAACTTCTTTAAATTTCCTCCCTGGTGAGCAAACGATTTTGAGAAAATAGAAAAGGAGGTTCGCCGACTAGTTTTTGTGTAAAATGCAGTCAAATGTTAGAAGTAAGGTGTACTTGAGGGCTCGTCGAGTTGCCATGGCAAACAAAATGTCTATGGTAGTACAAAGGTTAATACGCTGAAACGTTACTGTAAGACCAGCTTACAACAAGTAGCAGTTATCTTCTAATATAAACAAGTAAGCATTTCATAAAGTTCAGTCGCAATGTAAAAAAGAAAACTATTTTGAGCCACCTTAAAACAAAAAAATCAATGCTTCCATATTTCTCGGGGATGGTGGAAGAGGCTCTATACACCGCCACCACCCTCCCCCACCGCCACCCCCAACGCCTCTTACTTTGCAAAGAAATAGAAACTTTGCAAATTCTGTGGTCCTTAATTCTTGCACGTCATAATTACAACGAACTATAAGCTAGCGCTTTTGTCTGTTGGCAAAAATAGTTCTCTCTCTCTCTCTCTCTCTCTCTCTCTCACACACACACACACACACACACACACACACACACACACACACACACACACACACTTTCGTCAATACACGTACGTATAATCTGAAACGCATTTTCAAACGCACGCAAACGCGCGCGCAAGCTTACATTGGCGTTCACGTAAAAAGAGTGGCATAAACAGCGAAACATTCATCTACACACATACACAAGTCTGCTCGCGCACACGCATAAATTGAAATGTCTCTAACAAACTAGGTTACTCCACTTTATGTCGTTGTATTGGCTTAAAAATATAATACAGCAAACTATCATTAGCAGTCTTGAAACATGTTACATTTGGGCACACGTGGTCAGTCTCATATCCCTTTTTGTTCTCCTTTTAATTTCCTCTTATTTGGTTATTTTGCATTTTAGTGCCCTCGTAACGTTTCACAGCAATTCAGGCGAGTCCGCTTTGTTAATGTTACAAAACAGACAAACACAGAAGGTTACATTATATAACAGATTCGCCTGAAGGAGGAGTTCAAATTCGAAAACGAGAACTAACCAACTAGCACAACAGAGTATCACGGAAGAACAGAAAAGAGTCTCATTAGCAGGCAGGAAGCATATCTATACCAGTATTTGAACCTCATTGGTGCGTATTATGTAATAGTTCGACAAACTTAACAAAGCAGAAAGCTATGACTGTGAACTAGAGTTCCTTTAAAATATACCAATAGACCACTTAAGTAACGGCTTTAACGATAATTTGCTCTCATTCCAATTCACTGAGGAAAGAAAATGATGTTATTGTGCCATATTGTGTATCTTTATTAAACAAAATACCACACTGTGCACCGTAAGTGAGCTGGAATGAGTGAAAGTTTACATCTGCAAAATAAAACTGTCGTAATCTGAGTTTTTCATTTTAATCTTGGCGGATTTTTGTTATTCGTTTATTACGTTCAGTAAAGTCACATAACTGCACAGGCTGAACTACTGAATGTGAGATGGTATTTCTCAGGCATGATTTTGCCGTCCAATATTTTTATCTCTTCATGAAATACTGTTGACTAGGAATCTGTGACAACAACTTTAATAGTCTTGAATCACTCATGTTGCAAGCTATTTTTATATTTACCTGATGTCAGTTGAATTTCTATGTAGCTTACGCACTTTTTAGTTTATTGAGAAACATTCATCTTGTGTGGTGCCAACCCCGTGTTTGTTTAGTCTTGATTGCATATGCGCCCCATCAGAACATAGAATCTGATGGTTTTAAACTAAAATATGATTTTGCCGATAACCTCTTGACTTGCTCATAGCAACAGTCTTATCTAGACACGAAGCTTTATCGCACTTGTTATGTCATTGGTATTGCCGTGCGAGATGATGAGCCGAAAATTTGACGATGGCCATTGAAAGCATTTGACGAGTTACTAATTCATGTCTTCATAGGCCCCATCGTGTCGCCGCCGTGTGCCGGTTGTGTGGTATGGCTGTCCCTTATATGGGTTAAAGCTGTTTCGTTGTGTATCCAGGTTGTGGCCTATGACCTGACGCAGTGAAGTACACGTTTGCTCTGGAACAACCCGGCACGTGCCGGAAAGAGGAACTGAAAACTCGTACATTTTTTGAATTTCCAGCTTGTTTTGACTTTGTCAAGGATTAATTGCCCAACAGAAAACAGATAACTTTGGAGCCAGAAGAATTAGAACGCACACTTTCTAGTTTAGTTTCGTACCCTCGTACGTAACTGTTGAATCTGACAGTTGCTGTAATTATCATGTACGTGTCGGTTAATTATATCAAAGGCTAAGTTATTGTAGCATATTCTAAATATCCATGATTCCCGCTTTAAAAGCGGTCTCGCAACATTGTTCTATTTTCCGGCTCTATCTATTGTATCACTGTACATGTACTTTGCTATATGATTGTAAACTGGAGTTTTATTAATTAAAAACAACAGCTTAAGAGTCCGGCACATTATGCTGAGGGCGAGATGGAGCCATGCCTGCAGATCCCGAGGCGCCAAGCGGCCGCATTGCAAAGATGCTCAAGCCCACATGTTTTACAAAAGTGGCAGAAATGTGGCGCCATTTCATCCAAGTGTCAAGGAAACCTTTTGGCTGTGATTGAGACCTCGTACCAAACATTTGGTCTGAGGGATGAAATATTAAACTAAAAAAACCGTTCTTAAATCATTCTTCAACAAATAAGCACGAATTAGTCACGTGCATTTGTTTTAGCTATTCAGTTCACTATATTCAGCACATGTGTCTCAATTTGCTTCATAATTTCTTTCAGGTAAACATTTTAAATCAGCGCGGATAGTCCATTTAATTCTATTTCTTGTACATTTTCCAGCAAGAAATGAAGAATAGACGAATAGTAACGTACACGCGTGCAAAAGCACGCTTTTACGACTACATATTGTTAAACAAAGACACGCTTACTTATAGAATTAAAATAAACGAAAAAAAGCAAGTGCAGAAGTACAAGATTTTATTTATTTGATATGATTAACAGAGCTGTGTTTGTTTTAGCTGCATTATGTGAAAGACATATGTTCACGTGCATACTCCACACACGCGCGATTAATGTTCATGCGATGCGAGAAATCACATGTTACACGCAAATACGTGAATTAAGTTATATAAGCCGCACGAAATCTCAGGATCAATGACTTATAATCACAATTTCCGTACTAAAGATCATTTCTAAGTTAATTCTGTTATATCCGCTTATTCAGCTTTATAATAAGTAACAGGATTTGTGGAATTTAAACCAAAAATCAGCCTGATCACGAGATGTTATCACATTTGTTCAGAAAAAAGCGCGATTGACCATCGTTTTTCATGGCAAAAATATGTTCGGATGATTCAGTTAAGTGCCCAATGCGGTTTTCCAGGATAGATGGCGGCTTATAGTTTTCACTGAAGTATTTTAAAACCGCAACTAAATTAGTTTTCACTTCAGGGTATGGCTTGATCTCTGGCTAAGCCAATGAGTGACTCAAATTAAACTGAGAGATAATCAGTTAGCCGAAAGATATTTGAAACCGGGCGGGTTCGATATTTGCAAGCAGAATATGCACCACGTGTGGTCTTCGAATACATGATCGGCTCCAATTTTACTTCTGGTGAAGGACAAATCAAGACTGATCCTTTAAGCTTGAATTTTGGTTTTAAAAGTGACAGGTTACGTCGAATGCGGTAAATATTTTCGCGCGTGGGCAACAAAGCCTCTGTGGCCAGAAAGTTCCTTTTCTTTGTTTTCATTTGACAGCAGAAAAAGTATATTGTTTCTTCTAGCACGCTCCCGAAGGGAAATCCTGCATTAAACATAGATAAATTGTTAAACTACTTCCCCATTCAAGTCAAAGTAACAAGCGGTCAAGCATGGCAGAGAGCTCAGTGACAATCGCATTTCACACGTAGCAGGCCATCTACTGATCTGCGTTAATTTAAAAGTCGATAAAACTAATGTACTAAATTAAGCGAAAAGAAAATTAAAATTAAAATTCCACGAACGTGAAGAGAGACCGAGAGGAGAATGGATGTGACTTTATGCTGACATTGGCTCGCGGGCTCATATCGAATAAAAATTAATCGTGTTACTGTTTCGCTTGATTTAACTAATTCGCTACTTTTATCGACTTATTGTAACTTCAGTTGTCGTTCACGTTTCCTATTTCTTCATCGTTGCTTTTGGACTAACAGAGAGAAGTTTTTAAAATACTCTCTGTGATTTGTTTCTAAATTTCATAATTCTCAAAATGTCTTCCCAGTACAATGGATTTATTGTGTTTATTCTTGTTGAGTGAAACGGATTTACTTGAACTAAATGCTCAAAACAATGTGATCTTGGTGTCAAGTATGGTTGTCATGGAGACCATATTTACAATAGCAGAGAATCTCGTTGATGTACTGAAAGCTATTGCGACACAACCTACAGAATTTGTGATGATATGCGATGACTTTTCCCTTCAACTCGATGGCTCAGAAACAGGTGAAAGCCACCTTAAACCTTCTAATGTCAGTCATGAAATGAAAGAAGGTACCTTTCAAGTTTTAAATACAGCCAGACGATCGGAATTCAGTACACTCGTTGTTTTTGAACAACATTTTTTAAAAAGAAAATTGGGGCTCAAAACACAAAAATTCAAGAACCCTAGAAGTCTCGAGGAGAATCAAAATTGACCCCACCCCTCTCTTCAATTTTTTGGGCTTTAAATTTTGCTGGTTGATCAATTACCAAAAGCTTTGGTACAACTGTTCTTTGTTTGTTAAAACATCTTTTGACACTAACTACGTGATGTCATAACTGATGACGTCACCTCAATAAGTCACGCATTTTGTGTGTTGACTTCGAAATTTTAACTTTCCGCTAAAGAGTGACAATTTTGATTCTTCTTATTTTGCAGTTTTCATCCGCTAATTGCTGATTTCTCATCATTTTCAGCACTATAGTTCAAATTTAGTTCTAATAAATCCAAGATGGCGGCCAAATTTTGGATACTCCTTAATTGACTGCGCTTAATTGAAAGTACAAAGGCAGCTGATCATATGTGCCAAATGTCTTGTCAATCGAATTGTGACGAAAGCAGAAGCGAGTGGTCCGATTAACCCCTCCATCCCCTCCATCAAGTGTTTGCGTAACTTTTTTGTTCAAGGCTTCTTTGCTTCTAGTGTTAAGAACATATTTCAGGTTGAGACTATTAAGAAAAGGAAGTTGATTTCCGTAAATTTGAAAATGTACTAAAAACTACTACAAAACATCGCGGAGATAGAAGTACAGTTCACAATCGATTTTGATAAACAGGCAAAAGCAATGCGTTTGGGTACATACTGAGTATGAACTGAGTTAGATATTGGTAACAGCTTTAAAACAATTTTTAGACATTATAACTCCAAAACTTATGCAGAACAATTTTACGACCATTTGAGGCTGAGAACCTGAAAACGGGATCGGATCAGATCTTCAATTCAGTCAGGCGTTCAGAGCGAGGCGTTCTGGGATCGTACTAGATCATCAATTCCGTCAGGCGTTCAGAGCGAGGTGTTCGGGGATCGTACCAGATCATCAATTCCGTCAGGCATTCAGAGCGAGGTGTTCTGGGAAAGTACTAGATCATCAATTCCGTCAGGCGTTCAGAGCGAGGCGTTCTGGGATCGTACCAGATCATCAATTCCGTCAGGTGTTCAGAGCGAGGCGTTTGGGGATCGTAGTAGATTATCAATTCCGTCAGACGTTCAAAGCAAGGCGTTCTGGGATCGTACTAGACCATCAATTCCGTCAGGAATTCCGACGGGGTGGTACCAGATCATCAATTCCCTCAGGCTTTCGGATCGCGCAACAATGGAAAATTAACGTTTAATTCATAGTATCGATTATCTGAAGTATCGGTGTGCGTGTTTTGTGGTTCTGTTCTGCGCGGGCTCACGAAATGACTTTAATGGGAGCGGCTTTGACTATTAGTACACCGTAAGCGATGAGAAACATGTGGCATCACTTAATCAGTTAAGGTTGCCTTTTCTCCTTAAACAGAAACATAAGAAACTATGAAAAGGAAACTTACAGTCGCTAGTTTCAGGGCCGCAGCAAGCCTTGGAAAACATGGGGGCACCGCCAAGAGCTGAAGGTGTGAGCCTTTTAGGGAGGTCCGGGGGCATGCTCCCTCGATAAAATTTTGAAAATTAGTTTGCTAAAAACGTGTTTCCTGGGTTTTAAACGCCTTTTGAATTAAATCAGAGTGTCTAAAACTAATAAAATGTGACAAGTTTTTCTCAAACTTGGAGCAATTTTCTGAGCTTGATACATTTGACACATTTGCTGGGGAAAAAGCTGGTGGGCACGGGCCCCCCCGGCCCTACCCCTTGCTACGGCCCTGAGTTTTCCCTCTAATGTGTACATGTTCGTGAACATGTGTGCTTTCTTGTACTTTTGTTCGTGTGTTTTGTGTGCGTGATTATACCTCTGATCATGTATTTGTGTGCGTGTAGCTATGTGCGTGATTGTACTTGTATTCGTGCATTTGTGCACGCGATTGCACATTTGCTCATGTGTTTTGTTTGCGTGATTGTACCAGTCTTCGTGTTATTGTGTGCTTGTAGCCGCATGCGTGATTGTAGTTGATTCGTGCATTTGTACGCGTGATTCTTTTTGTGTTCGTGTGCGTAGCTATACTTCTGTTCGTGAATTTGTGCGTGGGATTGTACTTTTGTTCGTGCATCCGTGCGCGTTCGCGCATCCGTGTGCGTGATTGTACTCCTGTGCGTATGCGTGTATCTGTGCGCGTAATTGGTCTAGGGTTTTACGGAGCCGAAACTAAATGAAGAATTGCACACGTTTTAGGTATCCTAGCTTATCCTACTGATGATCAGTTACTGATTTGCCTTTTATTTCAGCGGCATTATAGTTGTCTGTGCAGTTTCAATTGTACTTTTGTTAAAGTATATTTGCGCGCGATTGTACTTTTGTTCGTGCATCCGTTGGCGTTATTACATTTATTTTTACATTTATTTTGAGAAACGGATTGTTGTCTTCTGTTGTGCATCCGTTGGCGTTATTACATTTATTTTTACATTTATTTTGAGAAACGGATTGTTGTCTTCTGTACAATTCAAAATTGTTCTTCTGTTCGTACATCTGTGCGCGTGGCTATACTTTGTTAAGGTAGATTTGCGCGTGATTGCTTTTGTCTCCGTGCGCGTGATTGTACTTGTGTGCGCGTTCTTATGCTTATGCACGCACGTGCACCTGTGACGTTGTGCGTGGGTGTGTTATGCTTGTGCTTTACGTTGATGTAAATGAGGAAATGACTAAATGTGAATATTATGTTATAGCAAATAACGAGCCTCAGGATATTTATGTGCCAAGTTCAAGTGAATGTGTATTCCCATTGCTTTTACCCGTTTTTTTTTTTGGAAAATGGTCTAAATGTCAGTTGTTCATTTTATAGATTCAGTTGATATAATTAATTATGATATTATGGGATTAACTTAAATAAAAAAGCTGTAGAGTGTGCGCAAAATATACATCGGAAAACAGATCAATGACTCTTGCATGATCCAGATCATCATTCTCTTTATAAATCAAAAAGTTTTACTGGGAGAAAAATTTGGTTTTACCATCGCTTTTGTAAGTAGCAAGACGGATTTTCTTTAGAGTGATCAAACAATCAGTCACCTGCTAACCACTGGAAGACTAGTTTTGAAAAAAACTGTTTCTCTGCGTTGGCGAGTGAGTTGAATATGGGTTGTGACCAACAAAAGTTGATATGGTATGCTTTTCGCCATAAGGTTAGATGTAAAGCTGACGTTTCGAGCGTTAGCCATTTGTCAGAGCATCTAACCTTACGGCGAAAAGCATACCATATCAACTTTTGTTGATCACAACCCATAGTCACCTGCTAACTTAACACATACATTTTAGTTCAAGTTTGAACTGCTGTAATTGTGTTTAAGTCATGCAAACACTCAATCCGGATTTGTTGGGCGAAGGGAAATGATTTGGTCTTTCCTGTTGACTTAGCAAAAAATAAGCACAGCAACACAAAAGACACCACTTAGCAGAGTTCCTTCCTATAACAAACAAAACCACTTCAAAGTTTTAATAAGACAACCGAACCTAAAGCTCCTTAATTTACCATTTTGTAACTGTCGTAAGTCAAAATTTTTGAATAGAAGTTAAAGCATTTGCTTGCTTTTTATGGAAAAAAAGATGAGTTAGAAAACACAAAATGCACGATTTTCAAATTTCGTTACGGATAACAAAAACTTGATCATCGCCAGGGAAGCACTAATTTACTTAAATAAACGACCTTGTCTCTTTAGTAAAAACTTACAGAACACTTGTAGAAATTCAAATAACTGTACAATGACACCAAAGTTTTGTCAATTAGTAGACAAGTTAGTTTGTTCGTTTCGTGCGGAGGTTTTTCAATTCATGATATTAACTGATAAATAAAGGGAATTAATATGATTATATTTTACCGACAGTAATAACTAACATACTGCAAAGTGTTTGACTCTGTTTGGATTTAAATGGACACGAAACGAGCTAGATTATAATAACGTGTTTTGAATTTCGATCGGAGGTAATTAAGAGTTTCAATAAAGTTGACCGTGTATGTCTGTAAAGAGAGAGGAGGTTGTTTTAGTCATGTTTCAAGTCTTTCAAGATTAATTTTAATACCAGTGCTTTAAAAGTTTCAAATAACTCGTTTTGTAGCAGGCATACTTCATCTGCGTTTTAACAAAGAGTGGTCGTTTGTTGACTTTCCAATTAAAATGGTCCACAATGAGATTGCCGCCCGCGTTTAGCTCTTATTATTCTTCTGACAAATTGAAACAAAGGAAGTCAACAGTGGGCGCATTACTCAATTATTGCCTAATTGAATTAAACTTTGCAAGGAAGTAACTCGTATGGGAAAGGTCATTATCCAAGTGCGATGTCAAACAAAACTTATTTGCTACCAAAAAAAATTAATTAAGCAGGTGAAATTTTAATGAAAATGGTTACCGGAGACAAAATCGTAAAATGATTTTAATTCAGCTGCTTCTTTTTTTTGAAAAACAAATGATTAGTTAATACTAACAATTTGAGGTGGAGCGTGGTTGGAATGGCAGCCTGCTTTTTAGTTCTGTTTCCACCAGTATATTTTGACTTGTGTTTCCATCGTAATTAACAAAAAAATTACAATTGTTTAGAAAAGCTAGTCGGCCAATCTTTTCTGGCTGGTTACTTCAAAACCAACATTTTATCCGAAAAACTGTAAGCGACAGTCGACGTGGCAACTTTTTTAGTGTATGAATTTAATCTCGCTCCCAGATCAAGTCTTGACGTCGGAGATCATTCTTCAAATGCTTACAATAAAAAAAAATAATAATGAAAAAGGTCGTGCTTGATGAAAGTATAAAGACAGCTTTGCTAAGTGTCAATAAGCGTTAATTCGGAGAATAATGGGGTCCAACTTCAATTATCGAGGAACTAAATCCCTTTGCCCCTGGCTGAGTTACAAGTACGTCGAAAGTTGCTTTAAATATTTTTAAATATCTCTTAACAATAGCTAACACAAAATGTGAAATTGCTCAAATTAGAGCCTTAAAAGTGCATGTCAAAGTTATTTTAACATAAATTAATTGAAAGTGAAACTTCAATGACAACACATCTTATGATAAACAGCACAGCAGTATTGACAATATCAAGCAGTGGGTGATCAGTCTTACAGTTTTGCCCATATCGGTGTTTTACTGTGTGTCACTGAATGGCCATACACTGCTTGAACTTGCGATTTCTTAAATGAGCCTTAAAACAATTGCTTTAAATATTCCAGAAACTGCAGAAAGTCTAAGCGTTCTAAAGCGTATATTTTCTATAAAATCTCCGATTCACCTCTAAAATAATTATCCTTAACTATTTCTAAAACTTTAACTTATTGTAACACAAACAGCTAAAACACACTGGTGCTTTTCAAATTTAACAGAGCCTTAATTATGCACAACTGCACTGCAATGCATATTTACGACAAACACACTTAGCACGTATTCACAATATCTAGCAGGGAGTTTTACAGAAATTGCAGAGGAGGTCTTTGCATTTACTGTGTACCTAAATGACTACAAACTGTTTGAAATTCACAAGTTTTTAAAGTGAGTCTTAAAAACGAAAATTTGCTCTAAATGTACAAGAAAATTGTAAATATTTTCTGCACACCCAATAATATATATTTTCTAAATATCTCAGGTTCATCTCCAAATCTCCTAATAAAATATATCCGCTGGACTTCCAGAAAATGCTCCAACTGAAACGAACTGTTTTAAATAGTCAACATGGCCCATGCCCACCAATACACTCTCTTTTTATAAGAATATACTTTATAAAAATATTGAGGGTGAAAGTGGCCAAATTTAAAGAATATTTTAAAAATAATGCTGAGACTCAGATTTTGTTAAGAATATAATTTTGCATGTTTTACTGATTACATGTATTGCAATTGCACTCTAATCCGCAAATGGCAAAGCCAACAAAAACAAATAAGAAAACAGAATCAGCCATGTAAGCATACTGTAATGCATGTCCATAGAATTCATGACCAATCTATGCAATGGCAATGACAGTTCAGCAAGCGGAACATGCGGAAATTCAATGTCAAAATCGCCGATATTCCCGCAACTATAAGAATATTCGTAAAAATATTTTCAGCCTAAATTCGGCCAAAAAATAAAAATATCCATCCTCGGTCCGAAAAACAATATTCTTACAAAAAAAAAGAGTGTAGCTGAACTACTTGATGCATTTATCATCCTTGCTTCTATACATTCAGCCGCGAACCTTGACAAACTTCCCTCTAACTTTAGAATAGTCATGGCCTTCTGTGGTATACAACTGTTACATATGTTGTGCCAATAGGTTTAGAAGATCGCCTCGTCTTTAATATTACGACTTTTCACTGACTCTTGGGATATCTCGATTAGATATACTTTAGTTTCAGTCCGTTTTCGTGTCGAAGTTTAATGTAGGGCGGATCTCGTGAAGTGTAACATCATCGCTTGCAACCTGCTTTATTTACATGATATGGCGAGTCAAAGCCGACTTTTCAAGAAGTACTAACTAAAATTTGATATGATGAACGTTGTTCAGGGGCGTACCTGACTGTCAGCCAGTTGAGGACGGGCTTAAAAAACTTTGGGGTATTCTATTTTTGAACCTCCAAATTTAAAAAAGTTGTAAATGTCTTTGCAGTATTTCTTTGGGAAAAACAACATTTACGTTATTGTAACTAAAAGGTCCAACTAAAGTTACTTTGCGGCCTGTAAAACCCGGTTCTTGTTCCGGCGTAACTTGGTGCCGTACATCAGCAACTTAAAGCTTAACCCTTAAACGTTTTCGCCGGACTAATTTTTCTTTCTGAAAACTTTGGACTGGCAAACATGCCTGGCTACTCTTGGTCCATAGCGCTTCAAGACTCCCAGGGCTAGTTCTCCAGTAAGACTTCGTTTCCTTTCTTCTTTTTCTCTATTATTTCCAGCTTCCATATACATGTGACAAACCTCTCTCAACACCTCCATGCCGAAGAGCTCTATCTTTTCGCTCGTTTTTCGCACAAGGGCTTTGAATTCCTTCCAACCTCGTTCAACTTCTTGCCGCACCGCGTCCTGATCTTCTTTGGCTAGGATTTCGTTTTGGATAGCTTCAGTTTTAATGAGATGCGCAGTAAGAAATAATATGAAGTGGGCCTTCATCTTCAGTTGTTCTAAAAGAAATACGAATTTCTTCGTTAGGTCACAGGCAGCCCAAGCTGAGAGTTACTGTTTATGCACTGGCAGGTAGAACCTAATGGGTGATTGAGTCGATTTTATAAACTTTGTGTAGGAATAAACATCATTTTTACTGAAATTGTAAATATTTGCTGCAAATGGCACAAATCTAGCTTCTTTAGTAGAATTTACTGTTGTGCATTCTGTAGCAGATACTCATGAGAGGCAATTTGGAGAGAGTTAATTATCCCAGTAATAAGAGAGCAAGGGAAGAACCTCCTTTGTATTTGTTTGTGTAGAAAACAGCAAGATTAAGGTCCGGTTGATATAAAAAGCTTTCAGTGAAAAAAAAGGCGGACTTGAAGCTGTCGGTCATACCCCCTCCCTCCACCCACGCCCATTCCTCACTCTTGATAACCGAGGACGATCCCTGGTACACGTGATGAGTGTCTAAAAAACCGCCTGTCCAATGCAAAGCGGAAGAAATGGTGAAGTTACGCAACTCTGAATATGATAAAAAATAAAAGATCAAAAACAAGCTGTTGACGCCAATAACCACGAATTAGTATTTGAAGTCTGCCGAACATATATACAAAAGCTTCCAAAACCGTGGCAAAATCATTCGAAAATTTGAGCGACAACATGAATAAATAGGGACAAATTACTCACCAAACACGATACTGTAATCGTCACAAACGCCGCGTGCACCGCACATAGAATATGTAATTAGGTCTAGCGAAGTGACAGCTGATTGGTTCATGGTCCTCCTCGAGTTTAAAGTACCTGCTTGTAGCAGCGGACACAGCTCAAAACAGTGCAGTTACAGAGAATTTGATTGTTTATCAGGCAGCCAAATATGTATCAACTTTAAAGTTTGAAAAATATTAATACTAACTTCTATGCTATTTACCCGCTTAACTCCCCGATAACGAGTTGAGTTAATAATTCAATTCACTAGCATTCCTCATCGAAATTACTTCAGAACAGGGAGCTTTGTCCTGAAATTTGTCGTATTGTTGTTTAAAATTATTAAACAGTTAAAAACCATGAATTAAAAATAACATGTGATATATATAAAAGGTGTTGAATCGGCTCAAACAAATACAAACAGATCAAAACAACGACGAGGCGACACTTGACTTAAAATATAACCAGACATATAGATATAAATGTGATAAATTGAAGTACTATACAAATATCCCAAGTAATACCTTCTGAGCGAAAGCCCTAGAAAGGAAATGGGTCCACACGGAGAAAGAGAAAAATGTCTGACCCTGACGGGAATCGAACCCGACCTCCGGAACAGACCACCGTTGCTCTGCCAAGTGAGCTTCAAGGCCAGAGGGGAACTGGGCGTGAGTAATTAAGATGGTAATAAGGCAATGACGGAGTAACATTAATGTTTGGCCGCTGGTTACTAATAAACAGATATATAGGTATAAATGGTAAGATGCCAGTTTTTTCAAAGTACGGATGTTGCCTGGCTGAAAGATCCATTTCAGGTTTTCTCCAAAATGCGCTCTTCTTCCCCTCAAGTGTAAAATTCTCAAAATTACAAGCCGCGCTAGAATTCGGAACATGTCAAAATGTGACGGAAACACACAATTTATTGAAAAAAACAGACATCGGTGTACAACCTCAAAAATTTGATTGTTTTTAACTTTGCTACAGTTTATTGCTTAAGTGTTAATCCTCCACTGTTCATGTTAAATATCTCGATAACTGGATAAGCGCACCCTCTCCAACAAATAACAGGTAAAGAGACGTTATTTAACGAGGGTAACACGTGACAGTTTTAAATTAACTGATAAACTTGTGGCCCTCGATGCGCACTTTAACCCCCTTCCTCTGTCAGTGCTCCGTTTTACGGGTATTTAAAGCTAAAGCTACACGGAGGAGAAGAAAGTCGAAACAGACGTTGGAGTCACCGAGGATCGAACCGGGGACCTCCAGCTCCGAAGGCCACGCACTAATCAACTCAGCTACGCCCGCTTCTTATACTGAAGCGACTCCCTCAAGGTTCATAAATAAAATAAGTGCATTAGAACCATTAATATGGGTAAATAAATTTCTCACGTCGGGTTGGATCGGAACTATAAAACGCTCAGCACAATGGCTTTCATTTTGTAAAAAGTATAACCAACTCATTTGAATTATGGAGCAAAATGAAACAACGTGACGCGCTCATATTTCATTTATTTGCTTGGACATTAGCTCCACAATAACAAATATACAGCATCTGACAAATTCTGATGTAGACCTGCATATGCCGTTTGATATTAACTTTAGCTACTACGATACTCATGAATTTCATAGTAATACAGATATTATAGAGTGTCTTAACAGTGATGAAGCTTTCTCTACAATCCACTGCAATATTAGAAGCCTTACAGCTGATATTTACAACTTAATTAGTATGCTTTCTGAGTTATACTGTTCATTTTCAGTAATAAGTCTCACTGAGACAAAATTTAAGGTTGATGAAGAGCCAATTTTAAATTTTGAAATACCAGACTATCATTTTGTATCACAACCTAGTCATTCTAATGCTGGTGGTGTTGGATTTTACATAA
>JAOBYE010284985.1:0-15900 GCA_025403585.1 Parazoanthus swiftii | reverse complement strand
TAACCATAATCATAATCATAATCATAATCATAATCATAATCATAATCATAATCATAATCATAATCATAATCATAATCTTAATCATAATCATAATCTTAATCTTAATCATAATCATTAATAAGAGGAAAGCGATTATGGCAACCATTCAGATTGGACATTTCATGGTTTGTCATGAGTACTCTAAAATTGATAATTAATACTAATTTATTCTTTGCAGTTGATTGATCGTCTTGGTTGCACGGTGGCCCACAGGGGGCAGCTGCAAACAAATAAAATTTGTTGCACATGTACAGCTGTTGAGGCAAATGTATAAAAGTTATAGCAAACAAGTAAAAGTTGCTGCAAACAAATAGAAGTTGCTGCAAGCAAATAGAAGTTGCTGCAAATAAATTAAAGTTACAGTAAATAAAAACAAAAGTTGCAGCAAACAAATAAAAGTGGCAGCATATTAAAATAAAAGTTGCAAGATGCACCTGAGAACTCTGAATAAACGTGGGGAGATATGGTCCCGAGTCCACTAAAAAACAAAGAGCTCCCCACGGAATCAATGAACGGTTTTCATTTGCATAGTTTCAAACACTTCTCAACCAATTAGGAAAATCCAACCAACAGCACGGCTCCGCATAAATTTATACGCGACCATTTAAACACTGATTCCCTCACAATCCCCAGTCTGCTCTGACGCAGGGCTAACGCTCGAAACGTCAGCTTTACATCTAACCTTACGGCGAAAACATACCATATCATCCCTTGTTGATCATAATCCATAATTTAAAGTCTTTTGTACCTGCTGGTGTTACGTGTCGCATGTAGTCGTGAGGCGAGCCCTTCGCGCCTGCTGGACTGTAGCGGGCAACAATGACAAATCCATAGGATGATGAGATGGCTGTAGCTATTCCAAGCTCCAGGGTATCGTTCCACACTACCTGGTTACAAGAGCAGAAAGTACTGAATATGTCACACGTTTCTACTAGAGAACTTTCAAAACTTTACAAGAATTCGAGAAGTTGCTGTGTGGAAATGGGATCACCTTGCCTAGCATTGATGATAATGATAATGATAATGACAACGACATTGACAATGACATTGATAATGATAATGATAATAGCGCTCTTTGTTCATAGAGGTTTATTTTTCCGATTTCGAAGCTATCTCTCCACACCACCTGGTTACACGAGCAGCAATTTACGAATATGTTCCCATAATCTAGTCAAGACAAAAACACAAATATACTAACGGGATATGAGTGTGTGAATGCACTCGCGTGCGCGTGTGTGTGTGTGAGTGTGCGTGCAGAGAAATGCACTTGAGTGCGTGTTTAATTGTTTGTGAGTGTTTAGAACTCTTAACAACGTCGCTCGGTGTCTTTTAAACTTTTATTGAAATTCAAAGTATACAGAAAAAGGTTCACAAGAAAAACTACATTTCAAATTGAAACTGCACAGACAACTATAATGTCGCTGAAATAAAAGGCAACCATCAGTGGAATACCTAAAATGTATGAAATTCTACAATTGGTTTCGACTCCCAGTTAAATCCTAGACAATTGCAAACCATTTTAGGAGGAGCCACCCACTATGTGAGCACAGTTACTGAACAAACGTTAGTACAGGCAAGGAAAATAGAATTGAAACCGTTGAAAAAAATCGCGTCAAAGGATAGAATACAATACAGTGATTTACGCACGCGCAGAAAGCAGAAAACAAGTTGAAAAACAAAATCAACAATACGTGCGCGCAACAAATGAGACAGTACATCGTGAAACAAAAATGAAGCATTATTATGTACAGCAGCCTCCCCGTTCTTACTCCTTTTCAAGAGTGGGGCGGAGGGAGGTGAGCAACGGAGCATATCTTACACAATTGCGCTGTAAATGTTTAGTGTGAATATTTTCCTGGTTATGTTTTTGAAGAACCCCATTCAATGGTTCGACGTTCAAGACCCGTAATTTTTTATTACTAGTAATTTTAAAACAAACTAAATTGCTCATTAAAACGTTAAACGAACCTGCGCGAAGTGCTTGACGGGAACTCCAGGTATCTTCCACGAGCCAGTCGAGAAGTTATAGTTTTGCACCTCTTTGTACCATCCACTGACGATTTCACTGCAAGTAACACATTTAGGAGTTTTTGGGCCAAGACATTTTGGTTTAGGAGGTTTGAACCAGCCAATACTTTCCCCTTGATTCCGCGCCGCCATAGTCTTGTTATCGTGTTTAATAACGTCGTTCTCAGCAAGATATTCTGCCCACTTCTCTGCGTCTGCTGCTAGAGACTCTGACCACGACAACATTCTCACTCCGTGCACTTTTCTGAACTTGTTGTGCGACAAGATGCAATCTCGGTCGAACGCATCATAAGCCAGCCCTAAAGAAAACAAAAACGTCAGCGTAACCTCTATACACAAACTAAAATATTCTTGGAGCAATTTACTTTTATGTGAAACATTGTTCTGCGCGCTCAATTATTTTGGAAAACATAATACAGGTGAACACTAGTTTGAACTAATTAAATCAGTTTAGCGACTGACATGAACAGAATAGAATAAAATAATAGTAATAGTAATAATAAATGACATTACCAGAGGATTATAATAACTCCGTCATTAAAATGTGTTTTTTAGAGGCCCTACGATGCTCAGTAAACCGCATAAAGACATGTCGAATATAACACAATTTTCAATCAAAGTATCTTACCATGTCGAAGCACGGCCAGTAGTAAAATGGTTACAAAAAAAGAATTGAAAGAGACCATCGTATATGTGCAGTGTCAGCAGAGACCGATCTGTTAATCTGCTAAAAAATTGACTTAACGCTGCGTAAATAATATTGTGTTTAGGTTTGTTAAAGGTGTTTTCTTGTGAAAACTCTAGCAGTATATTTTATACTACCCGTGTATAGAGTTGTTTCTTAATTTCCTTTAAACCTGAAGTAAAAAAACCAAAGTTGGACGGATCTGATAAATAAATTGTATCCAAGCAAAGAGTTGTTTTAATAGCCTTTGACCAGTTGAGGTCAATTGATTAACATTCACTAGTCGAGCGATCAAAATGGCAACTTCCACCTGAAAAGAACGCACGGGTCAACAAGCGGCTTCGATAACTTGTTTCAGTTAAGGTGTAAACCAGCAGATTTTATATAAGCTAGCAGTTACTAAAGAAAAAGCGATTGTTGTCGAGCTTTATTCCACCCGTTTACTTCTATTATTCCCACCGTTATAATGCTACTTTTTCTCCAACCATTTTGTATTTTTGTGTTTGTGAATCGACGATCGATCGTGCAAATACACATTCAACACGCATTTTCTTTGGGGGAAATAAAAATTTAAAATAATATCTTAAAACTTAGCGCTGTTTCCTAAAAATTCAGTAGCACGTACTTCACAGCCACAATTACAACTGAAAGGTTAAAAGTAGGTAAACAGTAATAGTATAAAAATAGTAATCAGTCTATAAAAATATAAAGCATAAAAACACTTGATCGTAAAAAATTATAAAAATCTGAATTTTCGAAGAATGAATTCAATGTTTCATGACTAACTTTACTGTGTTTTTTTCTTGTCATTGTTATTACCCTACTTATCCTAGTACTATTTACTGTATTTTACTTGTTTCCGTTCTCAAACATTCTTGTAGCAATTGCAAGATTGAGTCCTGAAATCGAATAGCAACAAATTTGCAACCCGATTGGTCGGTATCATAAAACAATACTGAATCAGTAACAGTAACAATGCTGTAAAAAAAGATCCATTCTTCAGTTGTCTGTTTATCAAGTTAAAGATGTGTTATCCTCAAAGTTGGGAGAACACTCAAAAAGGTTGAAAGGCCCTGACTCGATAGGAGCAGCAATTTCCTAAACATCCGATGCATCCCTAACACAAAAGTTACAACTAGCGTTTTTTACAAAATTGCATGGGAGAAACGTATCTGCATCCCCTAACTAGGGCCTTACAATCCCGGCCCCGGGGGGATACTCCCTATATTTGGATGGTAGGTATGACCGTCGTATTTTTTAGGGTATAAAATCGGCGATCTGGTATTTTTAGGGTGTTTTTGAGCGAAAATCGCACTCGGAAGAAAATCTAGTATTTTTTAGGGGTTATTTGAGCTAAAGATAAATTCAGGACTTTTTTAGGGTGAATTTTTTTTCCACTAGGTATTTTTTCAGGGTAGAAATTCGAGCTTCCCGACGGTCATCCCTACCACTTTCACCCTGAAGTAACCCCCCCCCCCCGGGTCCCCGGCACAACATCGATTTCCTGTCAGTTAACAGCCGTTTAAATTTGCTAGAAACTGAGCAATTACTCCTAGGTCCAGGTTAAACGTCGGTCTCAGCATGCGGCGAACTAAATTGCACTTTCGGTCGACCGAAATTAAATAAATTCGCCGTTTGAGTAAAAACGTCGACCGAAACCAGTCGATCTTCATTGGGATAAACGTCGAACTTGCCATGCACTTTATTATTGAATTGAGTTCGACGCATGCTAAGATCGACGTTTAACCCGGGCCTGACAGTCTTGTATTAATGATGTATTAGATATTTAAAGAACAGGGCCTTTGCCTGACGTACGTCTATGGAGTTATGGATGCACGCGGGGGTTTGAAGAGCTGGGCCTTAGGACTGGGGAGACATTTATCTCACAGCTGGCAATGGCCTTGAAACTAAGTGGAGTCACGAAGGGCTCATTTAACACATCTTCGGTTTGTGCTACTAAACTAGTTACTACAAGACAATAGGGTTATAACGTCCAAAGAATTAGCGCGTTGACAGCTCCAGACATATGCTTCAGTATGTATTACCGTATTGATATCATATGCAAATTTTGGCATTACTACGAAAGTCCAATATCAGATCTTTTCAATGCAGTGCTGACATTGTACCAAGTCGCAAGGCCGAAAAAACATGTAAGCCAAAACTTACATTGAACATTCGATGAACCTGCCGTTCTGTGAAGAATTCTAAAACGCTGTCTCGTGTGGCAGTTCTTTTTTGCTACAGTAAGATTTAATTAAAGTGTAAATCTTAGCACTATATCTAACAAAACATAATCCAGAGGGGATTCTAACAAAACAACGGAAAAGCTTTTGTTCATCTTTGATTTAAATTAAAAACTAAGAACGAAAGTAAAAATCAACCAGACAAAATCCATTTGTTCTTGAAGTTTGTTTTTCTTCTATACCTGTGTGACATGCTCAAACACTTTAACACAAACACGAAATAATACTACATCAAGTTTATTGAAGGCGTAGGTAAGCTTTTAAAAGCTTTTGGTTGGAGTTTCTAGGCTCAGTCTCGCACTAAATCCACTTGCACAACACGAAACGAGCTTCATAAATGAGTTTGTACAAACATGCACAACTTGGACTAATGGTACACGAAAAGGGTATCTCTTGTTTCACAATTTTTTTTTGATACATTTGAGAAAAGTCTCGTAGCACCCAATTGTGTATGGTATAGGGTTTTCAATTTATGTTGTCAAAGGTGGTGAAGTTGGGCTTTGCGAGATTGTTGCTATGGAATATTGGCTGCCGTTGGTTTCAGCGATTAGCATCGTCGGGAAACACACGGCCGTGGACCCTAACATAAACTGAAGAAGTTAAGAAACTATTCGCATGATAACAAACAATTAGGTTTGGATTTGTGGTACTATCAGAGCTATTCTAGTACATTCATACTTCAGTTATACTTGGATATAGCTCGTTTCGCAACAGATAACTTGATTAGCAATTTAAAGTTGCTATCCAGTTGAACTAAAATGTTTTATTTTAAAAAAAGTTGCTATAGTTAGGAGCACTTTTCATTAGTTAAGTTCATAGTGCCTCAACTTTCTACATTTTTATTCTGGCTTGCAGCCCAATGTTTAGATTCAATAATCTTCAAAAACATTATATTAGGACAGTTAGATCTACTGAACTACTTCACAAAGCAAAAGTACTCTAGTAAACAAACTTAGCAGTCTTTGAAAGTTTTGAATTCTTTGCTCTAAAAAGTGCAACTAACCATTTCTAAGAGTAGAACTTTCTTAGCTGATTCAATTCTCAAATTTTCCTTCACTGTTACTGTTTCTGTGTTATTAATACTAGCTGTTGTTGTTGCTGATATTGTCATTATTATTATTATTATTATTATTATTATTATCATTGTTATTTATATTACCATTACTATTATATTATCTTTATCAGTATCATTATTAACAATAATAAAATGGTTATCATCAATGTTTTCTCAGGCCGAGAACTGTGCCATGTCGTCCCGACCATCTCATAAACAGCGATTCGTGTCCCGCCGCGACCAAGTTATGTGCCTGTTAACGCCAGTCTCGGTCCGAAACCAACCCGACAACATACCGATGCATGATCGATTGTTTGCCGAAAGCGCTCCAGCTCCAACGTACCCGGCAAGCTTTCGTCCAAAAGTTTTGCGGCGGCTAGGACACTGGACCTTCTACTCTACTCCGACTAGGGGAGAATTGGAGTTAATGAACCAGAAAACGCAATTGGTGACAGGGAGAACAGGGAATGAGGGTACATCCGCGCCAGTGAGGGCAGATGATAGTAAAGCGAAGAGACCGCATTTGCCAACTAGCGCGCAACCTGTAAGTAGGAAGGACAAAGAGGTAGTACACAGGTAATACGAACAAGCTGGTCAGCGCCTTTCTATTGAACTAAAGTAGTAAAGAAAAGAAAGTCGGTTTCTGCCGGCAAATGTTTACTCCAAAATTTAAACTGGTTTCTAATTCTTTAGCCGAGGTTTATTTTGAAACATGCGTTTTGACCAGGCAGCCCTTCTGTCGTTTTAAGAGAACAAGGAAACTGCGAGGAAAAACAAGCGGCTAAACAACTGACTGATATATATGATTGACTGACTCTTTCTTTCTTTCATTCTTTTTTTTTTCTTTCTTTTTTTACTTTCTTTCTTTCTCTCTCTACGACAAAAAATGTGACGCCGAATGGTATCCATACTTTCCTTTCATATTGGGTAGCTTGCAGTATGTAATCATTTCCTATATTGTCACAATAAAACAACTTGATTTGTATTGATATTGTACAAGGAGAAGATAGATATTGTTAAACTGGCTGAACACAACTACGGTATACACTACCTTCATAATTTGCGCCTGTGACCATAAACAATAACTTCAAGTCGAGGTCAAGTTCCCTGTTCTCATACATTTGCTGTATTTTGGTCCCCACTGACCTCGACTGGAGGTTATTGTTCATGACCACTGAGCTGAGGCGTATTATGAAAGTGGTCCACAAGGACTATCGCCCGTTTTCCTGCAGATGCCTGAGTGCGCCAGTAGTGTCACGACGTCACCCGTGGATAGCAAAACAAGAGATAATGGAGGAGCACAAGAACAGTAAGTTATACGGCGGCCAATCCTGTGGATCTAGAGCAGCGGCTGAGAAAGGTAACAGTTTGAATGCATGGAGTGCCGTTGAACACCGCACTTTGGAGAACAAATTAAATAAAACAGTGATTCAAACTTATCCATTGACAACACAAACAAACCGCATACCTTACTGTTCCATTCTTCGTTGTCGGAAAATCACGCCTGGAAATGAAATCATCGCTAAAACTGTGGTGCTAAACGCGCGTGACACTCTTCAAATATCAAGACCAAAGTCGACAAAGAAAAATGAAAGAGATGACGATACGTGTACGGCTGCTTGTGGAACACACGGAGGAAAAGAAACCAGAACGGAGGTAGCAGCAGCTTGTCGAACACACGAATGGTTGGAGAAAGAGAGCAGCATTTCTACTGTGACACAGGCACAGTTGCAACTGGAGAACTCAAGTGAGAAAACGTCTCAGAGAGAAAACGTACGCAAAGCCTACAGCGGAGACAGAACCAAATGCAGAATAATTCGTTAATGAAAAAACTGAAGATATTCGAATTTAAAAAGAAAACGTCGATAAGCTGCAATCCTAAATCTTCTTTAATTTGGAGTCGGTTACATTTGAACAAGTGCTGGTCGGCAGAATTGTGCTAAGAGGTTCGACGACACATAGAAATTTAGGCGTTGGAGGAATTAATGTATACATTCGCATTTCAAAATAAACATGACTGCTAAATTTGCTTGAAAAGAGTCAGCCCTTATATGAATTAAGTGGTAAATACTTTGCGCAGCAGCTTTTGTTACTAAATAAATGTAAGGCCAAGTATAAAAAATTATTAGTTTCCCGTCCCCGCCTCCTTTTTGCCTGCCCACTCCTTTTTTATTATTTATCATTTCTATTTATATATAAAGATCTTTTTAAAAGTGTGAAATGCCTTTGTGAAAAACCGGCTTCTGCCGTAAAATAAACTCAAAATACAAACGATAAGTCGATTTTTATACTTGATACTAGTTACAAATGTAACCGATACTCCATTATGTGTATGGATCACCTTTGTAAGCTGTGAGCATGGAAAGGTGGTGAAAAACAGAAGAGCCTTCAAGCCAAAATAATGACTGAGAAAGATACAAATACTAAAAATATTTTGCACATTTCAACATTATTTTTGAATTCTTGAAATAATGACTATAATTGTTGCTTGCAAGACATTTTCCTGGTATAGAAACCTGCGCGCTAAATAGAGATCTAAATAGCCATGTACTGATATATTTTTAAGCTGGTCTTCAAAACAACAAAAAAAGGTGTATTGGAAGTTGAAAGTTCACAATTCTTGAATAATTAAGGATCGATATATGAAAGGCTGGCTGGTATATAAATACTAAAAATAGCTATAAAAACTCTTGAGAAGAAATGGGCCATATTCCACTGTTTTATTGGAAGCAGATGGGACGTAAACAGGTCTATATTTTGGAAAACAACAAAAACTGACAAAATAGCAAATGATAAGAACTTTCCGCTTCATGTTTCTGGTGATTCCAGACGGGAAACTAATATTTTTTTTACTTGGCCTAAATTGCTGAAAACAAATAGTTTTTAGTTTTTATTACTTTATCAAAGGTAGTGAACTGAATGTTTTTGACAACGGAAATGTTGTCCACATAATTCAGAAATAATTAATGTCCAGAAACCCCCACAACATAAAATTTCGATTAAGGAAGGTCTTTAGGTTGGACCCTCTGCAACAAATTTGTGACAAACTATTTAAAAAATCAACTCATTAAGTTATCAGCCAACGGCACTTTCAAATCTCTTTGCAAACTAAATCTCCCGGAAATCTCCGGATAAAAGATTTTCCGCTGGATTTGTGGAGGAGCAGCCGAGAAACCCTAACCCAAGAATGAATAATAGTTTAAATGTATCATTACAAAATATAAATTACTTTGAATGCAGACAACATGATAATAACTGATAAACAGTTACCATGCCAAGTTTTGCTGTTATTTGTTAACCGATTCAACAGAAAACGTAAAATCTGCGTGTAAGCATTCCTGCAATGGCGACCTTCGAGCGAACAAGTTATATGTCATTAACCGTGAAATAACAACTCTAACTTGAAAGAAAATGATACCGACATATTAAGAATTTAATATTAAGCCATAGTTGAAGGATCAGATGGCTCAAAGATTTACCCGAGTTATTCATCGTGTAAACAGCACTGAGATGAACTGGTGTTGATGTAAAAAGTCGTATTCTCGAAAACTTATATTGGATAATAATAATCAGCTTATAATCAGTTGTGAAACAGTTTCTCGAGTGTAAGAGTTATCGATTTTGATGTCGCCATGGTGCATAGTGCATGGTGCATGTTTGATCATTATCATTTTGTCAAAAGTTAAATGCTTTTTAGCATTGGACATAGTGCTACGTACTGAAAACAGAATTTAATATTGAACCTTAAAAAACATAACTTTAACGACAAGGGTGCTTTATAATTTTTAAAATTCTTCTAATTGTTTGCTTAGCGGCCATTCTTATGGAGACAGTACATTAAAAAATAATACATGTTGGGCATTTTTCAATCGCCCTAAAGCATTTTATATTCAAATTAAAAACTAGATATTCAATTACTATTTAAAACTAGCTAGCAATAATGGAGAAATTGCTACCAACCAGTATACCAACAGTTATCAGTGACAAATAGTGCATCTAGTATGCATATTTTATATACAATAGCAACACTGAAACTAAAATAGCTCTACAGAGGTAGCTCTAGGTGTCAAGACGTCAGGCCCACAAAATCTGCATTTGCTATCTTTCCAATTTGTTTTTGTAGCAGGTAAAATAATCGTGTATTCGCCTACAACGAGCTACGACTGAGCACAACAGTTCACCAAATACCTTATGATGATAATAATTTTTTTACAGAGACAGTTTTTAGCCTGTGGTGCAGACGGTGTTATCCTTAAGTCACGAAATCCGAGGCCAATAAAAGGGGGTGGGGGAGGGGGTGCCCAAAATGACCACAACATTGTTCGTTCCAAATGCAGTTCTATCACGCCCTAAGGCTTCCTTGGGAGGCGTCTTTATTGTAAAACACAGAAGGTGCGGTCCCTGTTATCCTTAAGTCGCGAAGTTCGAGGTCGACAACAGGGGGTGGGGGAGGGGGTGCCCAAAATGACCACAAGATTTTTCGTTCCAAATGCATTTCTATCACGCTCAAAGGATCCCTTGAGAGGTGCCTTTATTGTAAAACACAAAAGGAGCGGTCCATACTGCCCTCAACTCACGAAATATACTAGGTCAACATTGAGGGGTAATGGAAGGGGGGCCCAAAGTTACCCCGACACTGTTCCCTTTTAATGCAGTTCTATCACGCTGAAAGGATCCCTTGGGAAATGCCTCTATTGTCCTCAAGTCACGAAATCGTAGGTCAACATTGAGGGGTAAGGAAGGGGGGCTAAGGTGACCCCAACATTGTTCGCTCTTAATGCAGTTCTACCACGCTCAAAGGACTCCTTGGGAAGGCCTTTGTTGTAAAACAAAAATGGAGGGTTCCCTTTTGCGTTAAGTCACGAAATCAGAGGTCAACATTGAGGGGTACGGAAGGGGGGGGCCCAAAGTGACCCAACATTGTTCGCTCTAAATCCAGTTTTATCGCGCTGGAAGGCTCCCTTGGGAGGCGCCTTCATTGTTAAACACAAAAGGAGCGGTCCCTATTGTCCTTAAGTCACGAAATCGGAGGTCAACATAAGAGGGCAAGGGGAGGGGGGCCCAAAGTGACCGCAACATTGTTCGCTCTAAATCCAGTTTTATCGCGCTGGAAGGCTTCCTTGGGAGGCGCCTTCATTGTTAAACACAAAAGGAGCGGTCCCTATTGTCCTCAAGTCACGAAATCGAAGTCCGAGATAGAGGGGTAGGGGAGGAGGGGGGGGGGAGCCAAAGTGACCGCAACATTGTTCGCTCTATTAAAATGCAGTTCTATTACGCTGGAAGTCTTCCTTGGAAAGCGCCTTCATTCTTAAACACAAAAGAAGTGGTCCCCATTGTCCTCAAGTCACGAAGTCGAAGTCCAAGATAGAATCTCGTCACGGTTTGTACTCGCTAATGATTGTGTATTGATTGTTCCTGTAAATTACAATTTGTAGCATTGCTTTCTGGGACCGTTAGGGTAGACGGTTCCAGTCCTATTTTCAATTCTGGAGTGGGGAATTAACACACAAATGCAAAATGCGGGAGTTTTTCAACTTCTACGAGAATGCAGGAGATTTTCCCTAAATTTCACTGTGCTGGAGGTTCCAAGCACATTGCGGGAGGGTTGGCAACCATGCAAGGGGTGACCCTTGATGCACCCTTTCATATATTTTGTAGCATTATATTGAAGAAAAATCTATGCTCGGCAGGAAAAAAGCGTCAGTCAATCATAACAGACTTCATCCATACTCCGACACCATAGTTATGTACTTTAATAGAGCGAAATGGTTACAATGTATGCTGAATTTTGGTCAGTTTCTTTGTTATAGGCGAGTTTCAGATGACGTCATTGCTTACATTTTCCCTCTTTAGCATAATGCAGCATAAAACCAAAGTCAGGGTTGAACCAAAATGAGTCCAGAATTTGATAGTACATAGAACAATAAGTTAACTGCAAATATTAGCGTGATAAACCAAATAATTAAGAAATATATGTTTAAAAACGTCGAAAATTACAGAGAAGGTATGGCTGGAAGCAAGACGTTGCCTCCAGCCATACAGAACTCTGTAATTTTCGACATTTCCAACCATTTATTTCTTCTAAATTATTCTTTATATAAAACTCAAATTTTCAGAATGTTTTAATTGTTCTATGCTTTGTCAAGTTACCGACTCATTTTGGTTTTATCTCAAATTTGGTTTTATGCTGTATTATGCTAATGAGGCAAAATGTAAACAATGAAATTGGCCTATTATTACATACTGACACGAGTATAATATAATTATATAATTATACCATCCCTGTATAATACCAAACCACATCTGGGACTTCAGTGTGGTAAATCTACATCATTATTATTTCCGCAGATTTTCCTTGGAATTTTGAAAACTGTCAAAACCTTTTTCGTCGATTTCGAAGATCTTCCAAAAATTTGCATAAGGTATGTTTGTATCTAAACAACAAAAAGAACAATGTGAAGATCGATATATATAACATATTTTCTCACATGTCTTAAAAACAAAAGTTTATTTCCTGTGTTTGTTCATAGTTAACTATGGTTTGTTCGTATCACTGGAAAATATACTTCATATCTTCACACTTCCAGGTAATTTCTTCTATGCACCATCTCTTCCTGACAAGGCTTGATCACAATTTTCAGTTGAACTGTTCATCATCTCTTCCTGACAAGTTTTGAACATGATCTTTGGTTGAATTGTTCACCATCTCTTCCAGACATGATCCAACCATGATCTTTAGTAATGTTAAATTGCTCACTATCTCTTCCTGACAAGGTTTGCCCACGATCTTTGGTTGAATTGTTCATCATCTCCTTCCCTTTGATAGATTTTCTTGGGTTTCTCTGGTTTCAGCCTCTTTAACCTTGCCTTCTTTTCCTCATCCGTCAAAGTGTTAGGATCAATTGGTATAAAAACGAGTTTGCGCGGTTCAGAATACCGCACAACGTAAGTGGACCCGTCTGGCTGCACTAGACGTGCTTTGTACAGTCGCGGATAAACAGGCTTCTTCAACCTGGTGATCGAGGCACTGCAACTAAAGAACCAGCCCATTAATCAGTATGTAAATTTTCCTTAAACTATCTATACAAAATAAGTTGTTTGGTAATGAGAAAAAAACAACTGATCACACACAACATTTTATCTGAGATAAGAAATAAAATTCTCACAACCTGTTTACAAAGAAACTATAGACTGAGACAGTTTACGAGAATTCAGCAATGTTCAGCAGTACGTCACATGGCGTGTTTGGGGCTAATAAGCATTACTATACTATCAGTTGGGTGGGTTTATCTTCTACTTTATGCACTTTCATTAAAATGGACAAAAACTCAACTCGAACAGCCAGTCTACATGTATATTAGGGTAAGTGTGTTTCATGACTGTATAACTTGCACACTATCAAAAACAAGCACAATATGAACGACCAAAAATGAGTTGTCAATTACCAAACTGGTTGAAAGGAATTTTGTAAAGTTCTTTACTTCACTAAAGGCCTTCACTAAAGGACTTGTGGATAAGGTAGGTTTGCGAGTATCGACCTGCCCACCTCTCCCCTTAACCCTTTCAGCCCAAAACATGCCATATAGCATATTGCTGAATTCTCCTCAACTGTCTCTATAGTTTTCTTGTAAACAAGTTGGGATAATGTAAGGAGAATTTACATATTGGTATACTGGCTGGGGCCAAAAGAGTTACCCTAAACCTAACCCCAACCTTGACTCTGACCTTAACTAAGGGAGGGGTCGATGGGTTAATTTGCCAAGATACCTTCATTGATATGACCTTAGTATGTGATGCAATGTCCCGTGATAGAAAATATAAATAACAAAAAAACATCCATACTGAGCAGCATGTCTCACAACAATACTCAGCGTTGCAAGAAAAGTTGCACAAAGCAATTGCACCCTGACTGAAAAAATTGCAGCAAGTTAAATAAACTGCTGCTACAATTGAGGAAAGAATTTATACTTTCTGCAGCAGTTGTTGCGACTTTTTTCACATTGATTTTGACAGTTTACATGAGTGTTACATGCTGCAATGGCTTGAGCAAATTGCTTTGCAAATTCATTGTGATACAACTCTGGTGAAGTTGTATACAACACTCAGCAGTGGCTGGTCAGGCCTTAATGCTATCTGAAGAATGATGTGTTCTAAACAAGGAAAAGTCTATTGATTTTGATGTAGGGAATTTCCAGGTTTCTCATTATCAGTTCACTTTTCGGAATTACAAGTAAAGTGTTTATGCACAGGCAGTCATTGGGTCACAAGTTCTATTCTTTCAACAACCTTTAGAATGCTGAGCAATTTGTTAAGTACTGTGAGAATAAAAATAATCCCAACTGTCTAAATCATTAAAGGTTTTAGAGCCTGTGAACACCGGTACTGCTACTCGTTTGTACAGCTAAGCTGAATGAAGCAAGTCAGATACAGTTGTAAAGAGCCTTAAAAAAGCAAATGATGCACTGGTTTTGCTCCAGTTCCAGCACCTGACCTTTTGGTTATGAGTCAGTCATACTAACCATTGGACCTTAGAATCATTATAGACCTTATACATGTAGTCTGCACACACTGGTACTGGCACAGGTTTGTACAGCTGAATCAATTAGAGCAAATGAAGTAAAGACTGTCTCCTTTTTAAACGCATGACACAGTGGTCAAGCTGGGGTTCAAAATTGCAACCTCTGGGTTACCAGTCAGACAGGCTAACAATGGTACCACAGCACTATCATACATGTAGATGACAATACAGTACGTACCTACTTAATACCATCAGAAGATGAAATTAACCAATAATTTGCAGCACAATGTTCTAACTAACTAAAAGAAACAACAGGGTGTCCTAATTTACAACTATTATTTTAACATTCATGAGTTTGACAGTACTACCAAGATTTATCAATGATTTTACCATATTTACCTGTGTGTAATACCCAAAAATGTAATTCTCAAAAATTTTGCCTTTGAAATTGTGATGCACATTATACACTTGTAAAAGCTTTTGTTTTAATAGTAAGTAACTGGCATAACCGAAAAAAATACAAAGTCAAACAACTCCGATTTTATGAAACATGGAGAATAACTCAAGACAAATGTTTGCCAATTTTCAGTCCACATCTATCTCGTTCATGCAACCAGAGTTTTGCAGATTTACAGTCACGATCGAAAACCTGTAGCATTTTCTCAAGTATTTCGATGACAAAACTATTTACACGAAGAATTCTGATTTTCCATTTGTACTAGCTAGAAGAGTTGTGTCAACAGTACCTTGCTTGCCTAGTGAAGGATGCCTGTAAGAGAAACAAAACACACTTTTACAATTTTGAAAGTATAAAATGTATAGAAATGAACATTCCTTTCTTTGTCTGAGCCTGAAGTATATTTTTAAACATGTTCTTGAATACTGTAGGGCTCTGCATCAGGTTTATGCATTTCTTTGTGGGATTATTATTAATTTTGGACAAACACCTAATCAATAACTGGTTAATGAACAATTTCAAATATGATTTTAAAGAATTGATCATGTGTCTGTCTCCTACAGAGCTGTATGTTTGTCCGCTTCTCAATCTCGACATGCTTTGCAAGCATTTTAGTGTTGTAATTGGTGCGGCAACCTATTCTATAGGTATGTTTGAGCTGCAACATCCTAACAAAAATGTTCTTATTAAAAAAGAAGAAGGTATCAGGAAAACAAGGCCATGTCTGGAAGATTACAGTATGTAAAGAAAACTTACTACATGTGTGACCGACCGGGTGGCAAGAGGTTCTTTTATAAGTGTAGTTTGTGTGAAACTACTGTTTAGGTTGTGACAGTGAGTTCAAAATAAAACATAAAAGAGGAGCAGAGCTCAAAA
>JAOBYE010284874.1:0-15901 GCA_025403585.1 Parazoanthus swiftii | reverse complement strand
ATATTAAAAGAACAGTTCAATAGATCTTGTAATTTAGATTTTAGAATTTTGATGACGTCACGTGCAAACGATCTATTAGACTAGAAGGAACTTTATACAGATCAAGAACTTGAGTGAAACATCAATGTCATAGTTTATGAGCTAAAATGTTAAATAAATGTAATGATCAGTGGGCTTTCGCCGAAAAAAACATGTTCTGCGAAACGGAACCTCTGTACAGAAGGTTATCACTATTAAAGAAGAGGCTTGTTTCTTGATTTATGACATCAGTCTACGTCACAAACATATGCACAGTTTTCTGCTCCTGATCAGTAATATTTTGTCATTCATGACGTCGTTATGGCGTCGCCATGTCACATGTCAATTAAACTACGTCAAACTGTTTGTCTTACGAGTATCTGCTACTCCACCAAATACTCCAGCTGAAATAGTTTTAGAGTTAGACTTCACCGTCTCCTCTCTTAAACCCAGTTGACCCGAATAGGGTTGAGAAGTAAACATTTTAAGTTCAGTTATCATTTCTATACAGATTGCATTGTCATTTATTAATTGTGACTATATTATAAGAAAACCATTGTTATTTTCATCGATATTTTCATTATTTATTATTATTTTTATTATTATTTTTTTATACTATTATTTTATCGCTATCATTATAATCACCACAATTTATCACAAATATAGTAAAGAGAATGTGGGGGAGAGTGGCACTGCTCTGACAGTGATGGTAGGACCATTGTCATACTGATAACAACTAACAGTGCAATCCGGTATAAGGCATTCAATGCAGCACAATAACACAACACAAAGCGAAATATTACAGTACAATGGGATACAAAACATAGAAGGTATAACATGGCCGCTTGGAGATACAAAATGAATTTTGTCTTTGCGGTTCAAAAAATAACTATCATGATTGATGGAAGTGAAGGAGTGAGAGACGTTTTTATCAAAACATCGCCCTTACTGTACCTGTGGGGCAGCCGTACACTTGAACTCTCAGGCAAGCGTCAATATTTGTATGTTTTGGGATAATCCTTATGTACCGAGTTATCAGGGGGGACCGGAGGCGGTGGGACACTTGAAAATCCTCTGCTCTGTGATAAAAATACTGAAATGTAAGAGAAAATGAAATGTTGCTTTTTAACTCTTTCACTTCCATAAATGCAAACAATCTGCTGTTTAATGATTATTCCCTGTTCTTTATAAAGAGTTTTGGAGGATTCCGCACTTCATCTTAATGTTTATGGAGCACGGAAGTAAGCACTGGGCTCATAAGTCATAATGACGTCAAAAATTGAGCACAAATTGACTTTAAGACTAAGAATTACATTTATTTGAAAAATTGTAGCGGAATATCGAGAAAAATATCAAAAATCTAAATTTGACCAATCGTAATATAATAGCAAAAGCCGTGTCCTGCTTTTCAAAAATTATAAAAGATAAGATTATGGTAATAACAAAGAAAGTATTCGGACATTTTACATATTACTAGTGTTAACAACATTAATAGTGTTAAAGAACGTAATCAACTTGCTAACATACGCTGACTTTTCCCACCTCTGAATACTGGCTCCATTGTTGTCCTGTCGTGCTGCTGTTTATGTAAAACAAATCGATTCCCAACGTATTGCTGTCACGTGGAGCAAATGTAGCCAGGGCAGTCACTTTGGAACACGTACCGAGATCCTTTTCCAAAAACGTTGGTTCCGAAGATGAAGTTTTAAAACACCAACTCACTGTAGAAACAGCAGTCGTCGCCATTGTGGCGTCGGTAATTAAGTATTTTTGTGATAGATAACAACTTGTAATGTTCTTTACCTTACGATATTAAAAGTTAAACGGGGGTTTGCTGCCCGCCCCCCGGCCCTCCCCCTCAAGGACATCCCGACCTCAAAATGTTGCTAATTATCCTTTTAGAAACTGCAGCCAGATAATAGGCAAGTGCTTTGACGCTAATTGGATGACTTCAGCAATGATAACGTCATTGTATATGCAAATTAGTTTTATGCTTTCAGAATTGTTAAACTTTTGATAAATTGCTACAAAATCATTTTTAGATCTTTTTTGTTATTTTCTAGCTTTAGCGTCTAAAACAATAATTTCCATAACTTTTTTAGAAAGCTAACAAAAAATAAAATAAAAATATAAAAATCCAAGATTGCTTCCAAAATGGCGGATTGTCTGTTAATTAGCTAATTGTTAATTGTTTTAATGGAAATCATACTAATTGCATGCCAAGCAGCATGCTTTAACTCATAGCTGTTTTGAAGTTAGTAGAGGAGATTTATGCTTTTATGTTTGACAAAATAGACCACTTTCATAACTTGCCTCATTGGCCATGAACGAAAGGCAAGTAGGGCAAAAATACATCAAATTTATGAAAATTAGGAGCTTGTCCTCGACTTGAAGTTATTGTTTATGGTCACTGGCTTAAGGTAGGGGTGGTCATCCAACCTCGATCTCCCCCTCCCCAAGGCTATATTAGGGAAAAAACCTGAACTACCCTTCCTACCTAAAAGAAGGCACTCAGCAGTTTTATCAAGTAAAAAAATTCCTTTCCATCCGACAAAATGTGCTCCTTATCCAACTAATTTATGAATTCGTAAATTTTATCCGCTGGATAAAATATTTCAGTCTTTGAACAACCGTAATTAGTTATTTAAAATAATTGTTAAAAATAGGCCTTTACCTGACTATAGGGCTTCCTACGAGCTCCCCGTTCTTCCCATTCTTTTTTCATCCATTGTCAGTTTCTACTTTACTCTTACAAAACAGAATTTGAGTGATACGAAACAAAGTAACTCCTTAACTTGTATTTTGCGGAGAAACAAAACACTGTCTTTAAATTCATGTGTTTAAGTTTGTCTTTTTGGTTAAATTTCAGTTATTTTAAACAATTCATTACTGAAAAAACAAGAATTGGTGGTGGTTGTTAGGAGAGAAAAGACAGAGCCATTACTTTGTTATCCAATTAAACGTGCCACGTTCGTTATTAACTCGACAAATATTGTGATAGTAATGCATGCAGTGATTACTTTTGGCACAGTAAGAATTACCTGAATTATCTTCACTAGTCAAAGTAGCTAGTGATGACACATTATTTGCCGACTTCACAGTGGTTCCGTTTTCTGTAAAGAGATTAAAGTGTAACTAGTTCAATAAATAATGAAACAATGAGAAACATCCAGTGTTTGGAAAGCGTAGATAATTTTTCTTTGTTGTTTGTTTATTCGATTTTTTTTTTTGCTTTTTGGTTTTTCTGCCTGTTTGTTTGTTTGTTTGTTTGTTTGTTTGCTTTGTTTTTTGTCTCCAAGAATTTGTCTCTCGCTAATTTGGCTGATTAAATTCAGTACCGTCATCATGCTAAATATATTAAAACATGTAAATATTTTTTAAAAAACGAGAAGCTTATCTCTTTTTAACATGGCTGCATCTTTTTGTATTTTAATACTTTGTTTGAATAGTTTTCACCCAGGTGCATTGAACAAAAGGACAATTTACAAGTAATAATAGTAACAACAATAACACTAACGGAAACGACAAAATAAGCAATATCAAACAAACAAAAAACAAACAAATATTTCTGTTAGTCATCTCGAGTTATCTGTCAGAAGCTATTCTGTTTCTCATCATTTGTTATCTATTTTCCAACAACAGTCAAATGAAAATCTTCTGTTTTTTTGCCCTTCACTTACACACAAAAATTAAAGATTCCTATTCTAAAGAAAGTGAACAGCCGAAGTATTTGCGAACCAGAGCGATGAATTTGATAAGTATTGCACTCAGTCAAAATCTTAATGTGGTTTTTCCAGAAATTACCATATCATAAAGTATTTGTTAAACTCAAACGTTCGGTTCCTGCGGGAAATATTGAACTTCGGCCTTATCGCACTGACCTCGCAAAGGCTCGTTCAATAGGACAAGGCCTCAGTTTGATGTTACAGTTCTCCCTCATGAAGCTTCACGCTGGCAATGAATGATATGGTACTAGAGATAGAAGCCGACTAATCGATACAGTTATTGATGTGCAAAACCAACAACGAAGAAAAATTTGTGTTCTATGACTTGGCTCATGCACCATGTCTGGCATTCAAGGATTAAATGGCTGTTAAGTTGGAAAAAGATAAAAATTGGAGGTTTTCGGGAAAGACACGACGATTAAAGCATCCCCAATGCTGTATGCACGCCAAAATGGCTGCCACACTTCATAACGCTAAGCGACTGTTCTATCTTTCATCAACCTTTTTGCTTTCTATCTGTTTACTTGCAAAAGCAGCGGAAGGGGGAAGGCCCATCAAACACACACATACTTTTTCCAAAATTATAGCGAGTTCTTGAGAAGAGTGTTTTCACCCCCCTCCCCCCCCCCAAAAAAAAGGGAAAACAGAAAAGAAGAGCTGTGTTTTCCTGCAAACACTATAAAAATTCCATCAAAATGGCGGAGCAAAGTTGCAACGTGGTTTGGTGACCAAAACTCTTGAATGATCTTACCACTGGCATTGACACTCGATGTCATCATTGAAGAGTTTACATTAGGGGGCATACTCAGCAAGGTCTTGTTGCAGCCTAAGATGAAAAGATACAGTCTGTAAGTTGTTACTTTAAAGCTATAATATTGGTAGTGAGAATCAGCACAATAACACAATAATAAACGAGGGTGTCAGTAAAAAGAACGTTAAAATGTTCCAAATCATAAATTGTTTTTCTTCCTCTAAGTGAAAAAATCAGATCAATTAAATAGAAACGTCTTTGCAAAGTATATACGGAAAAGTTCCATCATTAGAAGCAATCCCTTCGGGGTTTTTTTTCTTTTCTTTTTCTTTTGTTTTTGATTTAACATATTTATTACAATGTTTTTTTGCACTAAATTCTCTTCTGAAGTGGGAAATGGCATGTTGATTCCGGCTTACTAAATTATTTAAAAACACACCAATTTTTTGGAAAATACATTTCTAAATTTACGCGAAAGAAGGTGGAACAGTCTTAGAACCAAACTGGTTGACCTATGAGTGTATCAAATTTTGTATCTCAATTGTGTCATATGTGTTGTGCTCTGCACATTCAAAGCCCAACATGAGGACAGACTTCTAGATCAAATGTTCGATTCTCGGGAAGGAACTTTGATCAAACGCCCCAAATATATCCCCCTTTACTCCCCTCCTGGGGGATAACATTGACAGACGCATAGTGGGTGACTTCATCTAAATGTTCTGCAATTGGTCTAGGATTTAATGGAGATGCAAACAGTCTCCCTGAGATGTTATATATTGACATTTATTTATTACCTGACAGATCAAAACCCGAGGCCGAATAATTCCATGTGCCAGCGAGAGATTCGTTAACCGTCGTAGGCGAGATGACCATCGGCTTTTCTGTGTAAAGAGCACGAACGTTGTCGAAACGCGATGCATTCAATAGACGATACTACTATAGACAGCTAAATTGGTATTCACGCATGCGCTACACGGTCATTTCGCTATCGCTTTGTCCCAGCAGAAACATTAAAGCTTACACCATTTCCGATTTTATAATCCCTCAAAATGATTTCAGCGAATCACAGACCAGATTACTGTCGTGATTTTCACGAAATGGCCACGGTGTCATGATTTCAGACGAAATCACAGACAGTTTGGTTTCGATTTTGAAAGCCAGCTGCAAAAATAAAATTGCCACCAGCGTCGAATCATTGTATTGCTTCATAGAAAGTTAAAAGGGGAGAAAACGGAGCGACTCAAGCATTCATTTCAAAATTTTCGCAAAAACTTACTTTTTGAAAAAGTGCGGTCTCTCAAGTGCGGGAAACTCTACCGTGCGTGCGTTCATGCATGAATGAAGTTTTTCAAGTCAAGATAATTTTGTTATCAAAACTACATTTTTGGACAAGGGATTATAAACATGTAATCGTACAGGTTTTTGCTCGATTCGGGAAATATCAGGGCTTGTTTGATCTCGCCATGAGTATTTTGTCTCGACCTACCGTCTCGCCAAAATACAAACCATGGCCTGATCAAACTCGCCCTGATATTTCCCCGAATAGAGCAAATATCTGCACGATTACATAAAAAAAATAAGAGACATGTCATGTTCTTACAGGGAAAGTTGGTGGAAACATTTTCACCAACAGTTAAACGCACCTGCCGGGTGTTTGATGTGAAATTTTACGGTTGTTCTGCATCCTTCGTTTTCGCTTGTTACCTCATACAGACCATAATGGCGTCCCAGCACGTCACTGATAACAAGACTCTGCACAAGTTTGCCATCTGTGTCTATTTTGTATTGGAAGGCGAGGTTTGGATCATCCGGGATCTCCGAAATGTGTTGCGCTTCAAAGACCCACTGTAGTTTTGTTCTGTTATTTGTATGTAACGACATCGTGGTTTGGCCTCCTCGCTCGGCGTATACTGTTCTTGGCCCCAGACTCTTTAGTAAGGGTGGGGCTGAAAGAATAGTCACACAATAACTATCAACAATTATTTCAGTTATATATTTAGCTTTTTCTCTGAAGGGAGAGGGTCACTGCAACAGGTTTCCCCAATTACAGAAGGCCCTTTGTAGGGGAGGAGGTGACAGTCCACAACACCGGCTCTAGCCTACTCCTATCGACAAGTGTAAGGTTCTTTTGAGTCCCCCAATAGAACGTCAGGAGAGACTAGACCAGCGGTTTATCTGTCTCGATCTAATACGATGCAGTTATACGTTTAGTGAGAGTAAGTTTGCCGCACTATAAAATGTTTAACGCTGTCTTTATTGATAAAAAAAAAGCACGGTATGCAATTTAATTGAAATTGGAATATGGAATAAAAGTGTTAAATAAGTTGACAAAAGCTTTTTCTTCCGGTTTTTTTGTACAGAAGCGTTTCTAAGTCCAAATATTTTATCTACTGACATTTTGAGATAAACTGCATAAATTATGTTGTTTTTTCTGTTCCAGTTGAAAAAATAACATTTTCTACGCCTTTTAATTCACCACGTTTCAAATAATTTAACATAGTTTGAAACCAGTTTCTCATGCTTAGGTAAAACACAGTAACAGCAGTTAAGAAAGGTCGGACAATACATTTCCGGTACTGCTGATTGGATTTAAAGATTAAAGTTAAAGTTTTGTTCGTACCTAAACCCTGGTAAATCATAAAGGACATTCCCCCTCCTCTCCAATTGATTACGCGTAAAAGCTGGCGATTTAGCACTTGTGACTTTTGCCTTGTTAAACACTTTCAATGACAAAACTTCTGCTATGGCAATAGTTGTTACACACATAACCACCATATATCTTGTCTGCAATCTTGGGTATTTCGAAAATTTCATTTTCTTGAAAGAAGTATAAAACATGTGTTTTCCGGCTCAAAAATGAAAAAAAATGAGAATATAATTTATAACAAAAACAGTACATTTATTGTGAAAATAGTTCCATTTTTTCGCAATTTTGGCTTTTTCATTGCGTGATTCCGGTTTTAGGCTAGAACTTTTCTTTTGGGGAGAGGTGAAAATGAGCTCTCCCTTAATCTACTCTAAGGTTCAACAGTTTTGGTAAATTTTTTAACCTTAAGTTTAGGTAAAGGGGGTAGATTCTCCTCTTTCCTCCTAGGCCAGATTGGCTAGCTGTTACTAGTATCAATTTTCAAAGTTTCTTGTGGATTTGGTATTTGGTATTTTGCGTCCCCATCAGTAAGATGTAAAAACGACTAACCTTTAATTTTCAAATGAGCAATTGCCTTGGTTCTTCCAGAATACGAGTTTCCTTCAATACTGAACCAAAGTTCTTTCAAGGATTTCGCTATCGATAAAGAGCGAAGATCTGACGAAATTTCACGCACTGAGTCATCAATGGATATGACGTTTGATATACTTGCCCTGTTAGGTCCGTAGCTCCAGCGTATGCTTTCTGTGACAGGCTGAAAACCGCCTTCAACTTTTAACTTAAAAGTCGCTTTCTCTCCTCTGCAAACGTTTAAAAGACTTGGAACAAGTTTAAAAGTCATTGGTCTTTCCACTTTTAGTTTAAATTTACCTTTAAAATGGTTTTGCTGAACCCTGGAGTCCGCCTCTGCAAATTCATACTTCAAAAAGTATTTTCCTTCGATCGTTTTGTCAACACGAGGCACTAGTAGAGTGCTCAGCCCACTTGGAGGACTTCGAAAAGTGGTTATTTTGAATTGTTTTACCTTTGACTTCAAAGAGGATGTCTGAGTGTCTATGGTGATGCCGTCCAACTTATGGACACCAAAAGCTGCAAACTTAATCACTGCATTTCTCCGTCCTTGTATTAGAACGATTGGTACGGCTTCATTGTTTGACTCGACCAGATAAGGATTACCAAATGAGCTTATGAAGAGAAACCAAACTTGCCTGACAGTACACTGAGAGACAGTACACTTGGTCAACTCCAGTTTGGGATGGGGAACTCTATCAATATCTTTGACATCTCCTAGGATGGTTGGAGTGTAGCAGTGTGGACCCGTAACTCCATCGTGAAGGCGACATAGGTTATTCAAATACTTGCCCTGAAAACATTTGACTATTTTCATTTGTTTGTCCAATTTAAAAGTATCCAAAGTTCCACCCGCGTATTTAGGAAACTTTTTTCCCGGATACAAGTTGAACTTTCCATCACCATTTCCGTACATACAGTTGGAGCACCTGTCCACCGTACAAGACTGTTTTTCAGGTTGTTCAGTTTTCGGATTATAATAGTAGCACCAAGGAATCCGCCTAGAATCTGGTGATGGGTTTCTACAATAATTGTGATTTCCATTGTGATCAACATACTTGTTATCGCTATAATCTCCGGGCTTGGCATTTTCCCACGAGTAACAGAGTTGACTTGATGCAGTTTTTCTCACCGTGCCTCGATATTCCTGTCCTCTGTCATAGTAACAATCGGTTCTAAACTTCCACCAATACCAAAGACAGTTGGTTTTTATATCAGTTGAGCCAAAGTCACAAATGCGCGGATCGGTTGGATAACCCAAGGGTGAATGTAGCTTTGTTATCACCCATATTATCCGTAGCTGTGTAACGAGTTCGATCCGAGGCTCGCACATGGCGACAATAATTTCTCCGTCAAATACAGCGGGATAGATTTCTACACTCCAAGCTGTTTTCAGAAACGGTTGGACTCCAAGAGTAATAGTTGATGTATATGGACCACCACTGCTGCCTTTCGATAGTAATGTCCACTTGTAATCCCTTATACCTGGGACAAAGCAGTCGAGAGTTCCATTATCCACTTCCCCGATAAATTCAACGTGGCGAAGAACCACTGGGCTCAAGCTCCAGTCACTTTGTAAGACTTCCATTTTCTTGTCCCAAAGAAACATATAACCAGTTTCAAAGTTCAGGTAAGTACAAATTAAGAATAAAGCAAAATTCAGTGGTAAAACCATTATACAATTATTCTGATCCTCAATTTAAAGAAACTGTCTAACAAAGATTTATGAAACGAGGTTTTCGTTTGTTGCCATGACTGCCATTGAAGCACGCGCTGTTCTAAAATTAATTAGCAAAAATTTCAAAGCAAGATGAAACTTCACTCTCGGGTGTTTCTTGTCCTGTTTTCAACTGATTGCGTAATCCACTAAACATAAGACCGTTAAACATGCGTCACTCACGAATTGCTCAATCGTTGACAATTGCAAGAAACCGTTATTCTTCCGCTGTTTGCATCTAAACACAAGAGCGCACATGCAGGCGCAGGCGCACGCACACAGGTGCACCTAATTATGCTAATATAAAGACATACACATGCATATATTGGTGGTCATTTAACAATATGGTGAACCAGAAACAACCTAAGAACAAACAAAAAATCTATCAGGGTTTTTGAAACCAAAGAGCCAAACTACGATTTTAAGAATATACAGCATTACTTGAAACAATACTTTTAAAATTCGTAAAGTAAAATGGATAATAGGAGAAATAAGCTTTAAAGCAGAATTTATCTTTATTTACAGTTCCAAAATGGACATAAGGTTCTCTGTGTTGAGTCCGTGACTTTGCCATTTTTTGCCGGAATGTCTCACTCGTATTTTTGCCAAAGTGATAGAATCGTCTGCTGTTGTACCTGTAGCTTCGTGTTGACATCTGCTGCAACCTGAGCAAGATACGGAGTTCGGCTTCTCAGTTCAAGTATTCACATTTTGCTGTTTGGATCTGACGCTTTTTCTGGTTATGATATTAAAAAACAACTTGAGCTGTTAAAAGTAGACTCGTCTGATAAGTTTCCGTTATTCTTTAGGTCGTCTCCTTATTAATTTTCTAAAATAATCAACGGTGGGGCTCTAGATTCGATTGGCTATGTTGCGTCTCGGCTTTCTGGACAGTTTATAATTTCAATAGCAGTCCAACCCCGTTCAGTAATACGGACACCAAGGGGACAAGCCAATAGCTCATGCTCCACTGCTCGAAAACAAACTCTCAAGTCGCGGCTAGCTGCTTACTTTTCATACATTTGTTGTATTTTTGAGCACTTGGCCTCCACTCGATGCTTTTCTATGTCGGCAGTTGAGCGTAATTCGGAAATGGGCTGCTTGTCCGTATAAACGGAATGTCCGTATTAGTTAAGCGGGCTCTCAAGCAAAAAGTCATCGATACATGTTTTATCGACACAAAGACGAAGGCAGACGTTTCATCGGCAACATGTATACTTAAGTGTAACAAATGCAAAAAGGGGACTCTCTGGCTAAAAGTAATAACTTCTTCTGTAACTGACTGTAACTACAACATGTTTGAACTAGGAAAACCTTGTGAACTACCCGTACACTCAGACTAAAATTAAACTCGACAGTGGAATTTATTGAAGAGATCCGCAACTTAACTATATTACGAAATAAAATGCATTTTGGCAACAAAAAACGTTTTCCAAAGTTTTCTCTGCAACTGAAACCCTGACCGTTAAGTAGAGAGACCTCGTCCTTATTCACCTGTACTCTTGGAATAAAGTCACTTACGTAAAAAATGCACAGCTAAAGCAGGGTTGACAAGAGTTTGTCATTCGGGACACGGAAAAGTGTCCGTTGTCTCTATTATTGGGTGTCCGTGATAAGCGGCTTATTTTTCGAGAAAATGTATGTCTTCGTCCGGACAAACGAAATTGTCCGTAATACCGGGGTGTCCGTTAAGCGGAGTTCCACTTTTTTTTTGAGTGCAGTTTCGCTCTTTCACTGCAGGTGTCATCCGAATGGGTTGCCCTCTCAATCTATAACAGGCATCGCTGTTCAGGACACCTAGATTTTAAGTCTTGAGACGAAGGCACATTTTCAGTTATCAAAAACTTTTTAACACTTTCAAAACAACAAAACTCAGTAGTTTATTCGATTCGAGTGCAGTTAACATATTTGATCAGATACTGTGCAATCGAATGGGACTCAAAGTACACAGTTAATTGAAGGGGCGTCTCGACATATTGATTGAAATAGCAATCCAGGAACTAGTATATCAAAAAGAAAACATACTAAAAGGTGAAACAAAGATGGAGACGGTTTGACGCGTACTGTATCACAGTTCGCGGTATAGTTTGGAAGTGAAGACTGAAAATGTTAGTCACCAGTCGATTGCTTTTGAAACCACCGACGGATTTATATGGTTTTTCTTTTTTTTTTTTTTAAATATGTATTTTATGTCTGTGTCTCTGTTTTCTTTCTACTGTAGCGATTTAATTCTTTAGCACGGCACCTTTGTCACCACCGTTTTGTAATAATCTCTCTATTTTTGATTCGACATGGCAAAGAGTTGCTTTCGATATTTCACCGTTCACACGACGAATGAGCGCTTGCCATTTGTCGGTTATGGTTATCCGATCGGTCAGTTCTCAACTGTCGGAACTAGCTTCGGCCGGACCGGTCTCGCTTATGGACTGGAGATCATTCATGAATCAGTCGGCGAGAATGCCAGAATTGGGTTAGGCACGTGTCATCTGAAAATACGCCAGACGTTGCTAAACTGATATAATGGTGGAGGCCAAATTTTCTGAACAAGCAAAACTCTGTATGCTGATTTTCGTTACATTTACTTGAAAAATCAAGAACATTTTAAATAAATAAATAGTTTTCTTAGCCTACTTGCGAGGACCTGTTCCCCCCAGCCGGCCTAGAACTTTGGCAGGCGCTCCATTCGTCTCTTATATTTGATAGGCCGAGCCTTCCGGTATCACGTAGCTTTTTTCTAACTTTATCATTTAATTGTTTACCTTTTCGATTCACTGCAGGCTTCCGGGTATAGTTAGAGACAAAAAACGTGAATTTTTTTTCATAATAGTTATATATAATAAACCAACACTGATATATCTGAAATACTTCACATATGTGAATATATAATCGGCAACAACAATCCCAAAAGTAATATTAACATTAAAAAAATAAATGTATGACTTAAAATCTATACAAACCAAAAATTCCCTCAAATCAACAACTTTCCAATCATTTTCTCTCCTCCCATTCGTCTTCCAAATATTTCAGGTATTTGTGAATTTGCATCAACTATGGTACTATGTTACTACGATTCAAAATTTTGTTTCTTTAATAATCGACATACATGTAATGTGACGTAATTAAGGGCGATTTTCGATTTCAGGTGGAACGCTTGCCCTAAGCCAGAGAATTTAACATTGTTTTCAACAATAAATGTAACAAAAACCAAATTAGTACAAGACGTTTAAAAACGCTGCTAATACAGAGATGAAACTTGTACCTGTGCTATTTTGTTTGTTTTTTTGTTCTGTGTTTAGTTGTACAGTGCTGCTCTATGTAGTATCATGTTAAGCCGTGCAGCACTATGCTACTGTATATTTGAATATGGCAGAAAATTCTCGTGTATTTCTTGTAACACGCTGCATTATGCGAATTTCATGTCGAGACTCTACTTAGTAAAGTGTCATCTGAACTCCTCCTTCAGCTTCCAAATTCCTTTCCCGTCATCATTTCGAGTAAAGTTGCAAATCTGACGTAACATGGAACGAAATACAGCAGAGTTTGATGAGGGCAGCTTGGAACCGAACTCGTCTAAGACCTCTTGCGTTGTCGCCTGACCCGGTATCTCACAACGAACCTCAATGAAATTCCTTATTTGGACAATTAATTCGTCATTTTCACCACCAGGTCCCGTACTAGCTACTCCGCCAGCTGGTGCAACCATGTTGTTGCGAACCCGCATTTTTGAAAGCAGCTGACTCGATGAGACTGGATCTTGGTCATCGGGATTGGCGTTGCTCAACCCCATGACGTCACCTCCAAATAAGGGTTTGGCATCCGAGCTCGTGGAAGCCTGCAAGATTACATCGTATTTCAATACTCAGTCAGTTGAGGGAAAACCTTCCCTTTTTGTCGAAACCAGGATAAATTCAACAAAAAAATTGACCCCCCCAAAAATTTTACTTTTTGATGGTGTAAATTTCTTTATTCGCAAATGCTATTTGTTGTTCGCAAACTGGGCCTTGACAGATTTGTTTCGTTGAAGAAAAAAAGTCATGATTTGCGAAAACAACAATAACAATAACAATAATGAGGCTTGGATACAGCCTGCTGATTGTTGATGTTGTTACTGGACTGCATCTTGTTTAAGGTAATTACATACCTTTGACTCCATGGCTGCCTTCTTTATGGTCGAACGCTGGCCAAACCTTCGTCTGCTGTTTGGGCAATGATTTCAGTATGGTTAGAAAACCGATAGAAAGAAAAAAGAAGCAGGACATTTAACAGGCTCAGTTCAGTTTTCCACTATTCTTGACGTTCGCACAGATCTTGGTATGCAAAATTCTTAACTTAACTCCTACTAATTTGTGATTTTCAAAGAGAAACGTTGCAGGTAAGAAAATCAACATGGCTGAGTTTCGGTGTGCCTGCACCGTTATGGAGCTGTTTTTAAGTGGTTAAATTACACTGTATCAGCTATCGTATTTAGGTTTGTCGTTATTATTTAGCTCCATTGTCTACTCACTGTTATTTTAGCCAATCGTGTGTTTCGTTTCGATCAGTATTAACTGGCTCTTTTATTTCCATGGACTAGGATGGAATGGACTAGGATGGAATGGACTAGGATGGAATGGACTAGGATGGAATGGACTAGGATGGAGTGGACTAGGATAGAATGGACTAGGATAGAATTGACTAGGATGGAATGGACTAGGATGGAATGGACTAGGACGGAATGAACTAGGATGCTCCCCGGCCCCGGGGAAAATGTTGAGACCTTAGTTCCTGAAAGCGCTAGAAATGCGCGAAGTTGTAAAGTAATATCTACTGTACGCTATTTCATAGAATTGTAAACGTCCGTATAAAATGTCTCTTTCAATTTCTTTGCTTTTTACAGATACACCACACTTCGTAAGAACCCTGCTTATTATATCTGTAAATCCGAAAAGATAACGGCTACACTGTCAAAGAGCAGACTTCTAAACTTTTGGCAAGGGAAGGGAAACGCCATGGGTTGTCAGTTACATCTGATAATTGCAGGTTTAATATTTAGAAACGTGTTTAGAACTATTCGTGTACCTTGGTGGTGGAGAATCCGAGATGCCCGAGGACCCTGATACGCCTGTCCATGTTGGAATACCGCTAGCAGCACTCAGACATCGCAGGCGAGAACGTTTCAATGCAACAGCTGCCTGCTTTGCAACTCGGTTAGCCTCGTTCTCAACCAAAGTATGATCTGGGTCACCTGACTCCATGATGACGTCGTGTTTCAAGGCACTATGGACACCTGTCGCAAAAACCCGAAAAATAGATTCTGTCTCAATTCAAATCTATGTAATCATCTACAAAGGGCAGAACCCATCACTGCACATTGTCTACGCTTAGGAACTATACTATTCTACTTGTCCTTGAGCGATAGTTTTCTGTTTAACGCCGTACTGGTGTACATTGTAACGTTTGCCTGTCAGCTTGGCTGTCTACCGGTCTGTCTATCTTTGTGTCAATCTGCTTGTCCATTGATTGGTGCGATTCCATGTCTGTTTTTCAACTACTAAGTATAAAATGTATGGACCATGCGTTGAATGTGGTTGTAGTTTACTTTTGTTTTCGCGATCGCATATACGAAAGTCCTTCGAAGTGCCTGTTAGTGATTAAATAAAACAGCTTTGCACGTAGAAAACACACAGAAAAGAGCAATTATGGACATGAGTTTTGGGAATTGGCAAATTCAATCAAACAAATACGAATACAATCCTACCAGTCTGTTTGAACAGATTCTTCAGTATGAACTTCTCCTGATGGCCGGCGTCCTTTCTGTCCCTTTCATCAGCACTGGAGCCTGATCCAATCATCGCTGACGAGCGGTACTGTTCCTTGTACACCACGTAGTCTATGGATCGCCCCTCAATCTCTGGAAATGTCGACAAATCAGGTAAACGACAAATCGTAGGAGCGTGATCGCCGTAACTTATGCCTGTCAAAAAACATTTTATACTCCCAGGCAATAATTCAAAATATCCATCCAAACTCATTCGATAGGAAGAAATTGCTTACTTTTCCTCCCTCCCCCTTCCCAATCTCTCCACCCCTTCCATTAGAATATACTCCTTTCCCTTGCTGAAAAGAGCTTTCTTCAAGAGATTTGGACTGTTGTACTATATTATCAATGAATTACAGAAGACTCGTCAGGAAAACACTGATAAATTCCAATTCTCAATATAACCGAATTTCCAAGGAAGCTTAATTAGGAACTTCGCAGTATTCACTAACTTGCTAGATTCTGATCACTTAACAACAAATCCTCAAATAAAATGAATGCATCCGAATAAATTAATTAATTAATCATATACATGAAAAAATGACTTGATTCTAATTGGCTAAGAGCAGTGCAATTACATTGTAATTCTGTGCAAAAAAGTGTAATTCTGTGCAATTACAAACTCAATTTCTCAAATCCGATTGGATGAAAAACAATAGAAAATCAATAAACCAAT
>JAOBYE010284763.1:0-15902 GCA_025403585.1 Parazoanthus swiftii | reverse complement strand
CCCAGTAGAGGAAGGTAAAAATGAAAATAAAAACAAGTTTTTTGTTTCATTTTTACTAACATATATGAGGTTGTTCATCTCACCTGGGACTTAGATCTTTTTTTCTTGATTTATTGCAACTTTTTGCATTGGCCTTCTTTGAAGCATTTTTGTGCTATCTCGCACTGTTTTGTATTTTTGAAATATGAATTCAGAGTATTTTCTTTAACTGTTTTCACAAAAAAATGGGGGATGGAACCATAAAGTAACTAGTAATTAAACTCATTTCATTGGTCAAAGTAGATGTTAATAAGTTAGTGGAGGTGGAAAGGTTAAATTGATTGCCCCTTAAATGAAAATGTGTCCCTTTGTTTTACATAATCACAGATGTCTGAAGCTTTGTGAAAGAGATGTTGACACCTCACAAAATATGTGTCTGCAACTTGAGACGTGCTTTGACCTCAACTTTCATGCTGTTCAGAAATATGAAAACAAGGTTAACAACTTCCACTACACATCCTCTGGTCGGTTGGTAAAACGCAGACAAGAGCACATATATAACAACCCTGGATATGAGACAGTTCAAGATGTTGACTATGAAGATGAACTGGACTTACTAGTTGTTCTGTCTTCACATGATTCAGAAATTATGGGATGTGTTGGCCGGATAGGTCTCTATGACAACCAGACAGGAATATGTGTGAAGGAGACACTTGTTAGAGATTGGGACCAAGACAGTTGTCACTCCATTATGATGGAGAGAAATGTTATCTGTCACATCTTCAAGAGCCTATCAGGGAAGTTTTCCTGTCACATGTATCGGCTTGTTGTGGAAGAGGTCGTCAGTGAGTGACAGGAGAAGAAAAAAATTGGTGAATTTGACTCAAGAATTATTGGTGAATTTGACAGTGAATTACTATCATTTTATGGTATATAACAAATGATGTCAAATTATAGTGGATGCTAAAACTGAAAATCGTCACCTATAGTTGTTTTAAACAGGTGGTCTATTATTCTGTCTCTTCACTGTCATCTTGATCATCTCCAACCTAAATGTTGACCTCTTTTCTACTAATCAGTCATGTTGCTCTTGTTGAGTTTTTTCATTGCCGCAATATCAATCATCACCTTCATAATAACCAAGTGATTATCGTTCTTTTTGCTTTATAGGGTCTTGCTTTCTTCTTCATCATTATCATTGTGTCATCATCATCATCATTTTATTCATTGCTGTCATTGTTTTTGTTTTTGCAGTGGCAAGTTTTTTGTCATTTCTAATACCCCCTTACAGTTATAATAATAATAATAATACAAATACTTGTCTAATAGTTACAACTAAAAAACTAAAAAAAACTAATAACTTACTATAATAGAGCAAATATAATGAATAAATATATCTACTCTTGCTATGCAGTTTTTTTCTTGAGTCTTTACCATTGTGTCTTCATATCATCATCATAATAATCATTTTGATTAATTTTATTGTCTTTTTGACAATCATCGTCATTATATTTACCTCGAATGGACAAGGGGTTCAATTTTGCTCACCTAAAGTTTTTCCAACTTGAAACATTAAAGCAGTTAAAATTAGACTTGCCGAACCAGTAGTTAAACTAATGTACATCTTCTAATGTTAAATCCAGATGATGACTTTTGTTAATTATGTAAATTAGGGTTTGAACTGAACAATGTGAAGTTTTGACAAAATTCTTTCTAATTTCCTGTTTTCCATTCTATTCTTCAAGATGTTCCTATTTTGGCATGTATATATTTCCATTTTTTTGTTAGTTTCAAAAACTTTTCAAGAAATCAGACATGTTGTGCCTCAATTGGGACAAAGCCTTTCCTACGTTTTTTCCGTTAATCCCTCTTGAAGGTCACGATAGGGTAGGTCGGTCAGTAACTGTATAGAAAGGCGAAAAAGTCCAGACCGTGGCGCTCGAGTAGTGTTTTCGTAGGCGAAAACTACAACAACATGTTTATGTATTGTTTTAGACTTTTCTATTTGTGTTAAAAAGGAAAAATTCACAATTTCAAAGTCTTCAAAGAAACAATTGTTAACCCGAAATGTAACCAAAACACTTTTGCAGGCCATTTTGGGCTCCTCGAGAGAGCCGACACATGAAGACACGTGTACAACGCGAAAACATGTTTTTCCTCGTGTATTTGACGTTGCTACATTTATTTTTTGTTAATTTTCAAATAGGACGACAGTCATCGGGGAAAAAATGTGAATGACCCGAGACCAATTTGTGTGTATCGAGGATGAAAATAAGTATTTTTATGTTCAGTCTCAGCACCGCCCTGCTCCATCTCTGGACTGCGTGTATGCAAGTTGCAAGTGCACAGCTTGAGCCTTCCGAACATGCGAGGAACACTGGTGTAATATTTGATCCTCGTGTTAGCTTAGAAAGACATTAGGGCTGTTTATGCGAGAGAAGATAAGCCGCGGCATACCCATTTGTACGACTACGGCTTACATGAGACGCGAACTAACCCATTTATACGACTACGGCTTTCATAAGACGCGAACTACATGCTCGTATAAGTGGTTCACGTCTTAGTTCGCGTCCAAACATTGATAACTCCATGCATATCGTGAGAAATCTTTCTTTCTTTTGTTAAAGTCCACGTATTTCTCTTCTTTGTAGTACTCTGAGGCTTTCCGTTGACTCAATAGGGCCACTAATACCAGAGAAATAGGACGCGGCTTGCATAATACACAAACTGCTCGTACAAATGGCACGAAAGTCGAAAGTCATTTTCGCATCTAACATAAGCCGCGTTTTATGTCAGTCGCGGCTTATCCTGGAATAGGGTTTGGAGCTGTTCTTATCTACGCCACGTCTTACCATGGACGTGAAAGTGCGCGGACTGAAAATGTTGTTTGCGTCTTACGTTAGACGTGAACATCGAATATGCATGTGCCAGTTTTGTTTTTGTTTTCCAATCTCCTGAAGACAGGTTGCTTTTCACTCGGACGGAATCCAAAAGTTACAGCTGCAGAGCAAAGCCCACCGAAGCCAGCAGTCCTGTAACCTTAATGTACTAGTCAAACCCAAACGCGAATATTCTCCCCTTCCCTTCTCAACCGAGCAAACCGATGTCGAATCCAGATGGCCAGGAAACTGAACGGATAGAATTTGCCACGTATTTGATCGACTTGCACTAGAAGTAAATCTCGCATACGGTATGTATAACTACGTATGCCTCCCCACACACGCTTAATTTTCTTAAAAGCGCGAATTCCCTCACGTAAATTCCATGCTACAACGATTTCATAATTTTGAATATTTTAGCTTCGCAGAGTGAGTTAAACCATTCTTTATTGGCAGATACAGAAAGCGAAAATGTATTTAGTAACGGTTGATTTCATTTGCTTATTAAATAAGACAACACTAGTGTCACATAATATCTTACATATAATGTTACATATTGTGTTATATAGAGAAGGCTGAGTTTTGAATAGTTTTTTAGAATGTGAGATGTCGAAAACATCTGCATGCCGAAAATACTTTTGCTGATCTAACTTCACACCTCAAAAAACTCGCTTTATATAAGAACAAGTTTTATTATACACCTTGGTTAAGATTTTTTCCGAATTTTAAATATGTGAAGTTAGGAACAAACTCGAGCTCAAGCTCCGCTTTGTGGATCCATTAATATTTTTTCAACTATGGAACAGTTATTTTTGTATAAGAATAAGAGTCGTATCAGTTAAAGCTGGATTTTCAAAAAAGTTAAAAATACCGATCCTCGGCTTATAATAACCTGTGTTTGAAAGCACTTGTAACGCATTAATCTTTTAAAATCGTTTTTTAAAAATAGTTCGAATTGTATAAGCCTGAGGTAATTCAATTCATACTCTTCAAAAACAATCCATAAGAAATAGCCCCTTGCTGGCTTATTTTTAGAAACGTGATTGTCCTGTGTTTTATATAGACTAAAAGTTCTTTCCTTTAGAAACTAAAACAAATGTGATTCCCGAACGGTCATGGCCCCCAAGGAAATAATTATTACTGATCACGAAAAAAATTGAACAATTAGCAAACTGAAAGCGAAACAGCTTCTTGTTTTTCTTCAGTGCCTCAACTCTCAAACCTGACTACATGGGGCAAAAGCAAAAGCATAGCACTTTTTGGTAATTTTAGCATTTATAACATAAACAGTGATAACGGTAGATGGGCATGAAACTTAACTGCTTGCCTGGGCAGAATAGTATGCGTAAAAAAAGTTTTACTGAACAATTTCAAACAAACAGGAGTATTTTAAGAAATAAATCAGTTCAACCAAGAAAAGTTTTTTTTTTTGCACGATGCTTAGATTTAGAATCTGCACTATAATGATTTCAGGTCATCAGGAATTTTATTTTGAAGCCAGACATTAAAATAACTTCAGTTAATTGAAAAAAAAATTGTTTCCTTTCTAAGTTTAACCGGAATTACGTACTTGCCCAAACGGATCTCTTTTTCACCCTTTTAGTTTATCATAATTTCTAACTGATTAAAGCAAACCGACTGGAAAAATGCACTGCTTTGATTGATTGACCGCGATAACTAAAAGTTTTGAGTGCCATGCCCCTGAAGGCAAATAGCATCTTGGAGGACAGTTCAAATTTTTTTAAACTGCGTTTTCCAGTACTTAGCGGCAAAAAGGAAATCGCGCTTCAGTGTAGATGACAAATTATGTAATTGAAAAATGCCCGGGCGAATGCCGGACATGTCACTTCATTATTATTTGTCCGGATTAAGCTCTTTTTTTGAATTTTTAATAAGAAATGACAAACTTTATCTACTAATTAAGGCTAAGATAGCCAAAGGCGTATCAAGCGAGTTTCTATGATCGGGGACATGGTCTCTTACGAGGTTTTGATCTTTGAGGTATCTTTGATAACATTTCTCAAACACGTTTTGCAGTTGACTATTTTATTTTACAAGTAACCGAATATCAAAATTTATACAAGTAGCTAATTCTCAAGTTCCAGCGAGCGATAGGCTCAGATTTGCCCGAATCAGCCAGCAAGAAACAAAACCAATTTTTCAACCATGGAACAGTTCGGTGGACAAAAAAAGCGGTTTTTCTCGTGTTCATAAAAACAAAGGCTTTTAGATTATGACTTTAGTTTAGCTTTCCTTTGTTTGTACATAACCTGACCGTAATTTTGTCAGGTCAGACTTTGAGGACTACATTAGATGGTGCTCTAAACTGAAACGGTTTACCCTGATTGATTCATTTGCCAGCCAAACTCAGCGGCGGTGGAATTGTTAAGTAAACATTTTATGTTTGAAAACAAGATCCACTGATAATATGATTTCATGCCATTTTTTGCAGTGTTAAAAATAGTACAAACTGAGGTGTGACGAAGTGCCGTTTGACAGGTTGTTATAACTGATTTTCATTACTTGCCTCTATGCATTTCCTATAAATATATTTTAAAAGTAAGTTGTGAGAATTTTGTATTTTACCGCAGAAACTTTGGAATGGATGATACATTTCCACATTGTTAAAACTCATGGCTAATCAGTGTATTAAATACTGACACTGTGAGAAGGTAGATAATGAGTAACCGTGGGTTACAGAGACTATTAGTATTAAATTTCTGCAAGTTTGCTTTTTTACTCTGAGCGACTGTAGACATAGTTAATACTTTTATGGTTATTGTTTTTACCATATGCCACGACTCATCGGCGTCCTACAAATGTGCTTGAAAAGAAGTCGACACTTTTTAGAAAACCTCAGCGTGAGGACAATTACAACGTTTTTTTTGTCCGATTATTATCGCTACATCTCAACTCTGCAGGTGAAGCTTTTACTAAAATCCAAAATAGATCGATGGCGTCAGAAAAAGCCGTTTTAAAATAGAATAGTTGCCGGGTCTTTTGGGACTCTTCCAGTTGAATAATCAGTGACATCTGCCTTTCGGGGTGATTAGGGGGCGTTTGGCAAAACATTCAGTTTTGAAAATAATTAAAAGAATTACATTTTAAAAAATCTGATATCTTTATTTTCGGAACATAAGCTAACATAATTGGCATTTGTTTCTGAGGCATATCCCCTGCTGACTAAATGAAGAGCAGCATAAAAATATTTGTTTTTCAAAGACAGACAAAAGGGTGCGTCTGTCTTTGTGTACAAGTTATGGCATTCTAGAAAAGCCGGTCCCATACAACAAACAAATATCCTACTCGACAGTTCGCCCTCCTTTATCGACGACGATCGTCGAGGTCCACTTTGTATAAACCTTGCGCCATTTTTAACCACTTGCGGCAGCGTGACCGAACTGAGTTTAAAATGACTCCCATTCAGTTAATGTCGGCACTATAATTTACTGATATATTCTGCTGTAGGAAATTGTTTATAGCATCACTTCTTTCATTATTCAATCCCAGTTAAGTTTCGCTATAGTGCTCAAAACTAAAAAAGTAAATGACATTCACTTCCTGGAAGGAATTCAAGCCTGAAACCAGAGATACTTCCGGGGCACTTTTAACTCTTCTGCACACCCAAAAATCCTAGACGAAAACATCTGTGTGTGCGAGCTGAAAAGCAATGTCAAGGCAAAAGAAACTGATGCTGTTTTGGTGGGAAAGATGGTTTACGCGTTCCCTTTCAGTTTTGGTTCATTTCCGGTACGGTGTGCTTGTTGTCCGAGCTGAGGCCTGGGCCCGAGTTTGTCACCTCATTTCCTTTCAAATTCGATGGTCGGCAAATCACAAACAGCGGAAAATGGTGAGTATCTGTAGTTATATTGAATTTCCCGAGTGACAGTTTCTTTTAAAGCAGACACAGCTTACTTTATTAAGGCAGACTTCAGTGAAATTCAAAGCTACATATGATTTGAAAACGCGGCGGGCGGCACACTGAGTTTGCAGACAATGCTGTTTTTATTATATTCCTCACGGATCCATCACGCGCCATCGGCATTTTCTTGTTTTTCTACGTCTCGTATTTTTCCAACTTTGTACAGTATAGAAAATTGGTTTGCCGCATCACTGAGTGAAGACGAAAGGAGTTCTTTTTGTTTATGGACGGGCTATGTTCAGGGATAATCAAATGTAATTATATGCGGCCACAAATAATGTTGACGCCAAATTCTTCAGGAAACACGTCATTGCTGAGTGATTTACATTTGATGATGAAGTCACAGTTCTCGTAAGCGTAAGAGAATAGGTTGGCGAACGTGGCTCAGATTGTGGTGGATATTTACAAGCTTTTCGCCGAGGAAAATCTACATATTGTTATTGAAATTTGGTGAATACTTCTGCTGTGACTTTTGATGGATTTCGTGGCATGGCATCTTCGTAATTGTTAAAATGGAGGCAAGTCTTTGATCTGTCTTTGTGTGTGTGTGTGTGCGCGCAAACAACGCTCCCTCGTGAGGTGACATCACATCTCTTTCATTGAAGCATTTTAGTTAAGCCAGTGCCAAAAAGATTTCCTTGAGGGAAATATCTTAAACGATCTCGCGTCGTTTTATGAGATCGTTACTGCTTTTACTTGTCTTGTATAACTCAGCTGACGGATTTTACACGCCACTTAACTCGAAGAAAGAGATCTTTTGAAACTTGAAAATCTGCTAGTTCCACGTAAATATTCATGGATATTATTCAACCGATGTGTGCACCTAATTTCATAAAACGCGTCATGGGATAAATCTCAGACCCAGAAATGATAAACAGTGTTTACTCTTTGTAAAACAATTTAATGCTGCGTTGAACTACTCAATAACGTTTATTCAGACATTTTCAGTCGCTTTGAAAGAACTGGAACTGTCGATAAGTGCTTTATTCATATATTGCATGGCTTACCATCATATTTCTGCCTTGCGGCATCTGGAATCTCTTCAAATAGACGAGTAGTTTGATCGATAAAAAGCTAATGATTTTGAGAGATTGCTTTTGAATTTTCTATTTCCGCCAAATCGATTTATAGTCACGAACTCTGGTCATGCAATATACTGGGCTTACGTGCCTGGGTCGAAAATTGTTATTTTCGCTGAAGCATGAAACGTAAGTTTCACTTTTAGATTCGATTCTTTAGACTTAATCCTGTTTTGATTTATAGTTTGAAATGCGAAATGTGTTGTTTCGGAATTTCTACTTAAAACAAACTTAATCGGTTTCACGGAAGGTCAGATACTGATAATTTTCTAAGTGAAACGTTTCCATCATAACTCGAATGTGAGGAGAGAATTTATGTGCCTGCACATGTCTGTGAGAAAAACCGAATGCTCAATACTGTGCAGATCGACAGGAAGCGACAGTAATATAGTGGGTGACATGTGATATTAGCTATATAACTTCATCTGACTCGTTGTTTTGTTTAATGTTCGTCGTGGTCTTGCTGGTTGAAGTTTTGCAAAAAACTCGATGTGTAAGTCGTTCAGACACTATATCTTTACAGCTAATTAGAATAATATAAGTTGTTATAAAAAAAATCCATCAGAATGTGAAAATTTGTCCAGTACTCGGACCAATATATACCAGTAATTCAACTCTTTTCTAAAAATACTGACCCCTGGGGAGGTTGCATTTGAGGTCAACATGATATAAGTGGGAATTTTTTGTTTAAGATGAATCAGCACATGTTTAGCCTTGTATTTCACCAAATGTGGAATATCGAGCTTATTCTTGCAGAAAGCTACTAGGTTGAACAAATGAACAACTCTATTAAGAGCTTGTAAGGACACTCAAATTGGCAAGATAAATGCAATTTGTTGAGTCAAACGGCTGGAAAGTCAGTTTCCTGAGAGAAGGGTATGATATTTGTTATTAAGCAGTATCACTCAATTCTAGTTACTGACCAGTTGGTTGTATAGATTATTATGCAACTAAACTTAAAAGATTTAGCTTTTGTTACCCAGATTTTAAAGCCAGACTCGCAAATGTGCCAGAAAAAGATGAACTTTAAGCCCTGCAGCCAGCCAAGGCAGTAATTTTAGATAATGTTGTTTGTTGCAGAAGATGTAAAAGTGTGTTTACTTAAAAAGAACTTACTAACAATAATTGTGAAAAGTAAGCAGCTTGTTGTCAAACATTCTCAGTGATTGAACTATACATTGAGCTTCCAAAACAGGTCCTATAGCAGGTTCCTGCAGTGTAACTTTGAAAGTGGCGGGGCTGAACCAGCGTCACAGGACAAAAGTTAGACAGGCAGTGGGGAGATTGGTGGCCCCGAGGCATTACTCCCCCAGAAAGGGTTCAAATTTAGATTTTCTGAAATTGCTTGGGGTTCATTTAAATCACAAAACACGTAATTTTCATTTTAATTCTGAGTCACTCACAATGTTTTTACTATAATTACAGTTCATTAAATTGTTTATTTAGGAATGAAAAATTGGTCAATTTTTTTATTGGCATTTTGGCCAAGACATGTGTTAAATAACTAAAAAAATTCATGCTAACTGTAGCTGGTATTATTTAGGACTCGTGTTACTTGATTTATTGTTTTGCATGTCATATGAAGCAAGTGAAGTACTTGAAGCTTTCCTAACTGTAACAAATCATATGATGTGATACTTTTAAAAATTGCTGGTTTGATATGGAAAGGAAAAATTTGCCATAGTGGTTATTGGACTGATGGGGTCCCGATACTATTCCTAGGCCTGTTAAGTTCCTATTATAAATATGTAATATATATTTAAATTATTTTCACATGAACCTTATAAAAATAGATGATTGTATGAAATATTATAAAAGCTTTTGACATTCAGTATAGAACTGTTGTTCACTATATTTGGGCATTGTTTTTAATTTTGTTCATATAAAAGACTGGCTCGATAACAGACCAGCTTAGAAAAGTGTTAACAATCAATATGTTTTAGTTTGAAAGCTGTGTGACTTTAAGACTAATTATTGGTTTGCATTGCCACTTCATGTGGTATCTTGGTATGTTTGGTTAACATTCTTAATAATTAAGCTAGTTTAGAACTCAGCTCAACTCAAAAGTTCATGATTGTCAGTTTTAATTAAATTATGTCCTGTAGATTTATAGTAAAATTGAAAAAAATATCCTCAAAGAGTTTGGTATTATGTCACACTTTGGATTATTTGTGATTACTGACAGATGCACTTATACATAGAGAAAAAGATTAATTGATTATTTGAATAATTGTGACTTAAGTTTTTTTGGTTTGTGAGTTATAGATTCATATTTGAGTAAAATGTTGTAGATCAACCCCCAGGGGCCCCATTTGGTTATTGTTCTGTTTGAAGGAGGGGAGGGGGGATCCAAATGTGTTTCATATTTTACACCCCAAAAAATAACTGCCTTCAAAACTGTATATATATATAACCAAGAGAAATCCCAAAGTTATTTTGTACAAATACATCCATAACACCATCTGCCTGGTGGTGCCTTTATGAATTTGTTTTGGTTATCACAACAGCAAGCCTTGAATTTGGCTGAGTCAGCGCGTCATTCTGATGTAACTAATTCAACACCATATTAGTACTGCCACATGACTGAAAACACAATACTTCAAAAAAGTCCCAGGTGATATTATATATAATATTTATTTTTGTAACCCCCCAAAAATCCCCGGGTGTTTTTGGAATGAAAAAAATCCTTTTTGACTGAAATTTTAGACCCCTCTCCCCATTGTCACCCCCTTAATGACAATACTTGAGTGGGGCCCCTGAAATCAACTCACAATATGATGTTCACTGGTCATCTCTCTGAGAATTTGTTTTATGATCAATATTTAACATTTGTCAGACTATCTTTACAAAAACTACTTACTTGTAGTTGTAATTCCTGCCAGTCTTTCCAAGGTCAAGATATTACTCAGTTGTACTGAATGAAAGTGAAAATACGATTTACAGCTAATTTTAACAATATGTATTTTACCATGTGATGATCTCAAGCAGCTGGCATGCTGTTTTGTTTGGCTTTGGTGATCTTGTGATCAGAGAATGTTACCACTTATAAACCGAATAATCAATATCCTGAAACTATGCAGAAGGATATATTCTGTTGTTACCCAATGCCTAATTAATACATTTTTTTACAGTTACATAGTGATATAGTCAGTATAATGGCTGACTAATAATAGGTGATCTATTGATACATGTGTGGGGAGAACCAGTCGATCTCTTGTCATGAATGGATTCTTGAGTGACCAGAATTTTTCTGTTCCAGAGGAACTCACTGTGTTTTCATTGAGTATTTGTCTTCTGAAAATATTGGTCTTTTACTTGGGAGGAAGTGGGCTGTGATATTAGTCTAAAGATGGCAGATTTTGCAGACCCAAGTCCTGCTAATTAGCTCCCAAGGGATAAATCACTGGCATTTACACAAAATCATTTATTTGTTATTCATGCAGATGCAAGTCATGTGTTTATTGAAGGCTGAATAAAACAGTGACATCTGCTGCTAAACAGCCTGAGTGTATTCAGCATTTTACACTATGTCTACCACTCATGTAAAATGATTTATGTATTGGTTTACTGAATGATCCATTTTTCTAACATTTCCTGTGCTTGCCTGGTAAATTAGCTTCAGGATGCCATGTTTGGACATGTAACTGATTAATAACTGAACTGGTCAGCTTTCTACTACAGCTTGAGTCCATTTCTTAAAATGGCAGTGCAAAACTTATTAAATTGAAAGTTGCAGAATGTGTTGGGGAGCATTTAATTTGACACTGCAGTTACGAAGAAAAGTTAGACAATATACACAGATTCCACTGGAGTTTCATTTGCAGTTTTTAAATGTTTAGTCATTTTCATAATTTTTTCTTTAATCCTAATACGGGCAATTCCAGGAGAGTTGAAAAAATCATATTTTTAGCTTAACTGACCTTCGAACATTAAAATGACTTTTTCATATCTCTGAATCTCAAATTTTGGAAATATTATTTTAATAAAAAAAGTTGACTTTATACATGTGTTCCCAAGAATGGGACCTGTAGGAGCCAAAATATTGACACAGACATTTTTACACCAACATTTTTAAGCACAAAGTTTACCTAAAAAATTTTAGATTCGCAACAGCCTGAAGTGCTTTGAAGAAGAGTTTCTTACTGATTGTGTTTGGCCCAAAATGGAAAAAAATGGGGGTTATTTGTGATGGCAATACTACCTAAAGGTAATGTGGGTTTTTTCTTATCTCTAAACCAGTGCAAGAGAAGTCAGTGACACTTTAGACTGTTATACTTATTTTACAATTTGACAAGAAATAATATTAACCTTCAACCACAATGTTCTAATTACACTTACTGTGGTCTTAATTGTGTTTTATACGGTACTTTACATTGCAAGTGTTACATACAATAAAGTTGTATAACTTGGCTTTCAGCATATTAACTAAGAACAAAAAATACATTTAGTAACTTTAAGTTGCTTACAATTACTTTAATCAGTTAAAATATTTGAATGATCAGTTCATTTATTAGTGAGCTTGAGGTAACCAATTATAATTATTTCATGCAAAATAAATTGAGCAAATTCCAAAAGTCTCGAAATTGATAATTATGATGAAAGAAGTCTTACTTAGAAGTCATGTTTTCTGAAACACTTAAGACATTTAATAACTGTCTTTGCAGAAGAACTGTAAAATTATTGTGTATTTTGTAGAAATCTAACAAAGCCACCAAGGCTCAATACATCAATCACCATAGCAACACACATGATTCGAAACATGGATTTCAACATTAAAAGTAATGATTCAAGTATGTAATTGAACATGAAGCATGCTCTCTTCTATTTTGCTTATTTTACCACTGACACCAGTTTTATTTTCTTATTTTATGGACTTTTCTGGTCATTATTAAAGACCACAGGTGGTAAAAAAAAGTTATTGGGCAAGATTTTTATGCCGTAATATTAGCACAAAATACAAAGTGCTATTTAAAAATGTTGGGCAATTGAACTTTCAAAGTTAAATTATTATATTTTATTATCTGGATGTTACACAAGTTCAGTATGTTTTAATTTTTATATTTAAAAATAAAAAAGGGTTTTAATTACCATATTACACACTCCCAAATTATATTCCTGTTTCCAGAAAAAAGAGGTTTTGATGTCATTCTCCAGTGCAAATATCTTTCTGAAAAATAGAGCACTGTTCTTAAATCTGGCTCTACTAGCATGATAATCACTTGTGTTGGTGTAAATTATTTAATCAGGGCTCCCATGGTCATGAAAAGTTGTTAAAAGTTATGGATTTTTTGTTATTATACAAACTTACTTTGCATTAAAAGAAAAGATTCTATGTGTAATGCGTATCAAGATTTTGAAAGCCAAATTTGTGAAAAAAGTGTGCATTATACACGCTGGGTAAATACCAAATATATTTAGTAATTTAAAACAGTTTTAAAATCAAACGAGTTAGTCTATCTCTTTAAATAGGAATAACATAAACTTTTTAATAATATTAATAAAAGTTATCCCCCATAATTTTATTCCTGACACTGACTGATGGACTATACCTGAGCATAACAATATTTGATCAAGAACACAGTCTGTAGAGTACTTAGTTTGCATTCATCATTAACAAATTATTATTTGCAGGCAGTTACTGTTCATAAAAGCTGTCAGAAAGTCATCTCTTCTCATGTTCAAAATTAGCACCTGAAGACCTCTTTTCAAGCTCTTTTGTAATTAAGAAATGGTCCATGCTTAGCATGCATCTAGTATCGAGTTTTGGATGCATGTACATGGGAAGTTTGGAGAGCATGAGAGAAGCATTTGAGTGGCACGAGGCAAAGCCGAGTTCTTCTCTTGATTATTGAGCGCTTGTTTGTCTCTTTCCAACTCTTGTTTGTCACCTTCAATTGATATTTTGTTTTCCATTTGAAAATCTTTAGTTTTTCCAAAGCACTTTTTTGTTTACTTTATTGTGATGTGATTTAAATAATAGATGCATGGGTGTGTGTCTATTGAGTTTAATAGATGTGTGCTCGCGCCAAACAAAAAGTGTGCAAAAATTGCCAGCTATGTTCTTACAGAACTTTTCTTTTTTTGTAGGCTGTGCTACTAATTTCCTAAACTGTTCAGTGGCAATGGTGACAGTTGCTCCCAGTAATAGTAATTTGTTCAGTCTGGCTCCTGGCGAGAATCTCAACAGCACCCCTGTGCTGACACACACAGGCAGAAAACAGCCAGGCATTCTTCCAGAGGAGTTGACACCTCAGAAGGGAGAAATCAAAGCTGTAGAGATGAATGATAACTCTGGCAGTGGAGGGGAGAGTCCCTTCCTTGTGAAGTCTAGAGACATTTTGAGTGATGTTTGTGATGGGTCTGCAGAGACAGTTACAGCTGTGGCTATGGATGTTGACAAAAGGAAAGATGAGGGGATCCCTGTTGCAAGCTTGGCCAGCAGGTAAAGATGTGTAGCTTATGGTTTTTACTCTGTGCAAAGTCTAGTCAGGGTATCCCCACACCTCCCTCCTACCGCCCCCTGCCTGGGTGCCTCCACCCCAGGAGGGTTATATTTGCTCAAAAAGGTATTTCCTCTTTTTTACTTTAGTTCTGTTTGGTCATGCCATCACTGTGTGAAGACCTTCACATCCTCACGGGCACTGAAGATTCATGAGGTAAAACAACACGAGGAGGCCACTAGCCAGTACCTGAAGTGCGGTAGTTGTGATGAGGTCTTTGAGCATGCCAACCTGTTGCAGATCCACATGAAGATACATCATAATATTAAGGTAACTTGTGGTTGTTGATTTTCTTTTTCTTTCAACTTAGTTCTTGTTGCCCAAGATGGGGCATATGGCTACAACAGCGCCCTAGCGCTGAGCCTTTTCTCTGGCATTCATCTCTGTTCCCCCCCCCCCCATATTATTCCCATCTTCTAAGATTTGTCAGACTGTGTAAAGTTGTGACCAGGCTAGAGTTCCTTATTGCCATAGTTCTGTTTGCGGGGTAAGATTATTGGCCCCACACCCAACCCAGAACCTTTATAAACAGTACCATAAGTACCATAAGACCACTCTGTATGCATCTACCTTCTAACCTGTTCAGTGTGTGTGACCTTACCTGTAGTACAAGACTCCCAAGGTTCCCATTGACCCTTGCAATGCATATTAATTTTGATGTACAAAAAATGAACAAAATCTAAAAAGGATGCACAAATTTCAATCTTCTTCACCTAATTATAGAAATCGGGGATCCCAAGGACCCAAGGTTTTCGGAAGTAGTGGGAACACTGACTTCAGAGCTCTGGCAAAGCTGTCTGGATAACTGAAACATGCAAACCTTCCCACCACCAAAAGGTGGTGATGACCCCTCAGTGGTAGCCTGTATAGCAAGCTTTTCCAGGGAGTTGCAAAGTGTAGGCAAAGCAGCGAGCAGAGCTTTAAACTTACTCACTGCTTTGGTTGCATCTTCAAACTCCACGGAAATGCTTGCTACACAGGCTACCTCGGGATTTTCATTCTCCTTGAACAAATGTTCATGCACACTTCATTTCTGGGACATTTATATTGTATCTATACACAGGTATATACAAAACCATACTTGTTTACACACATATATGTATAAACATGCACATACATTTACATGTATGCACATGATGAGGGTGGAACATCTTGATTACAGTAAAAAACCGCAAGTAAGAACCTAAGATTTAAGAACCTGTTAGGGTAAAATTTCCCATTTAGACCGCCTATTATATAAGAACCTCTCTAGCCTAAAATTTAGAGGTTCTTATTTTCAAAATTAATTTAAATTATTTACTTAAAGAGAAATGGGGTAAAGGTCAAGAATCCGCACCGTAACGTACTCCAGATACCCTGTCGGCTGTCTGTCGGCCGACTGTCGGCCGTCTGTCGGCCAACAGTTTTGTTGATAAAGTGTCGGCCATCTGTCGGCCGACAGTCGGCCAACTGTTGGTGGAGTGTCGGTGAAGTGTCGGTGGAGTGTCGGTAGACTGTCGGTGAAGTGTCGGTAGACTGTCGGTGAAGTGACGGTGAGATAATT
>JAOBYE010284652.1:0-15903 GCA_025403585.1 Parazoanthus swiftii | reverse complement strand
GCTCCCCTTCCCCCAACAAAAAGCCTGGCTACGGGCCTGATAACTAACGCATTTCAGAACTTGCGGTTGTTACATTTCTATTCGTAAAACAGATGTCTTGGCGGGAATTGACACAGTAAATTAATAGCATTAAAATGCTACTTACAGCCACAATGAAAGCATCCAAACAGTTCCAAGCTGAAGCGAAATACTTTGTTATCCCGAACCCAGTCATCTTCAGTAACATCTCGAGGGTGAAGGCGATACAGAACACGTAGTTGAGAACATTCAGCACCTCTTGCCGGGCGGGTTTCTTGTGTAAATGGCTGTCTTCAAACACCTGCTCAATAACACCAGTTAATAAATACATGGCAGATCAGCATGCCTATAAAGAAAACTGTGGATCCGAAGTAATAGCTTACTTTATAACCAGCAAATATATCATTGTTACGGTTTCTCAACCAAACTTTAGTCTATGCCAGACACCAAACCTAATGTAATTAATTGGGTTGGTTTAGATAACCAGGCTGCAATGATGCCAATTTATCATGAAGTGCCTCAGAGCACAGTACTAGGGCCATTACTCTCTACTGCTACGGTTAATGGTATTAGCCAAGCCTCTAGGGGTATTTTAATGACCAAATTTGTAGACGACATTACTGGTAGGCCCTTTAATATATTGTGAAACCGGCTGAGAAATTTGTGTAATGCTTCAAGGGAAATAGACAGTATGAGGAAATGGGCGCAGAAAAACCAAATCAATCTCAACTTAACTTAAAGACAAACGAACTTGTTGTCAAGACCACGAACGTGTGGGCCTCGTCCGCAGCCGGTCTGTGACATCAAGCAAGTTACATCGTTGAAGCTGCTTTGTGTGACCTTTCAGGACACCCCATGAACTGGGACTTATATATACAGTTTGATAACTTAATAACAAAGGCTCTCAAATGTATGCATACTCTTAGAGTTTGCAAATTTAGTGGATACTGTATACAGGATTTCAATACTTTGAAAATGGTCCCTTTTTATATTTTGTGTATGGGTAGGGGAAAGGGTTGCTTCATACACCCTTCATAAAGGAGGGCCTTTACGCTTGGATACATCCAGTCCATGAGACCTACTAGGCAGACTATCAAGGTGAAGGATCAATAAAAATAAACACCCGTTAAACTGCCTTTTTCCCCCGCACAGAGGACGCCGATCTGATCCGTATCAACTTCCGCGGGTAAACACGGAAAGGTGTAAGAAGAATATCAACAGACAATTCATTTTAGATTCGTGAATTTTAGCCTAATGATCATTTTCAGAATTTTAATTAAGTTTATTTGCCATGCGGTTGGTTTAATCTAGGAAATTTTATTGATTGTAAGCGAAGTATATTTAACCCTAGAAGCCTCGAGGGGGGCAAATTGCTCCCCCCCCCCCTTCGATTTTTTCGGCTTCAAGTTTTTGCTTCTTGTGCTTCCCTGGTTAATTATCATTCTAAAAAAATTGTGTGACAAGAATATCAGTTGGTTGCGGAGTACAGGTCTACACGTACGTTTATTGTTCTTCGCCAGGTATCAGTCTGCTCAAAATGGGCTAAGACTCGTACTTACCAAAACAAAGCTGCTTATGAAGATGAGTGCTAGAATCAAGCGTTTAAAATGTTTGCTTTTGACGAGGCAGCGCACTTGGTAGCGGAACTTGAGCCACGGGTCGCGACACCTCCAGAAGCATGGTGGAAGAGGACAGCACGACGGCAGACAGTCGTCAATCTCCTTAACTGCTTGGGTTTTCGCTTCGCTGTTTTCTTCAACACCTGTTGATTTCTTAAAGTGAATTAGTTATTCAATAAGTAATGGTTTGGGGAACGACATTAAATTTTAATTTAGGGTTCCGAAGCTCTAAGACTGTATTTGGGTAACAAATACCTGATACTTACCACAACGTTTACATAGCCTAAGAAAAGGCAAAATGCTACTAAAGCTAGACAAGCTTAAACGTTCAAATGTACCGTCAACAGAGGCGTCAAGACTTGCTTCAGACGATGGTGCGGCTGTTTCGTTGGGCCTGTTACGTTGCTTTGTGACGATCAAATCTTCTGTGTTCGTTTTTACTTTCTTCAAAATCTTGGCAACAAAGGATTTACGTTCGTTTTCAGAGCTTTCGCTGCCTTTCTTGTGAAACGAATCAAGCAGAAGTGCAAGGAAGAGGTTAAGGACCTGAAGAAAAATTAGAACAGAAATTCAATTTCTCAAACGTGTTGCAAGTTATGAACTCAGTTCAGTTTGGACAAATTAAGCGTTTCACGATGTAGCACAGAACTACTGTATCATCATTTGGGGTTCTGTAGCCTTATATATGGCACGTGAACAGAGGATATTGCTGTGACCCGGTAAGGGTTCAAAGCAAGGAACGTGGCCGGCGGAGCAATGCTGTTGTTGTTCTCTTTGTGTGTGTGTGTGTGGGGGGGGGGGGGGGGTATAGTGAATTTGAAAGCCATTTAGAGGGTATGCCCAACAAATTTCTGTTGCTTTTTGCTCAAAGCTTCTGAAATCTTATATCTTACCTTTCTCGATAGCAATTTGTCACTATGTCTAAACTTGCTAATTAATTCGTTTTTCTTGCTCAGTGACGCTTTCTTGGGATGGCAGATTATAAACTATTTCTCTGCAACACATAAAGTTTGCACCGTTTCGTTATATTTGTGTATAGCTGCTTGCGCCGCATAGAATTTCCCAGTGTATGGTGTTACATTAGGTCTTGGACCTTTAGATGCAACACATATTTGTTAAGTTCTGGTCCGTAGCGTTTGGCGCTTGATTTTAATGACGCTTTATGGTTGGCCAGTCTGATTTTGTGGCTTGTTGTCGTTAATCCCACGTATGTTTTCTTGTGTTCCCGCAAGTTACTGTAGTTTGGCACACAATATTTTTCCCAGGCACTCACCGTACCGAGTGTGCACTTGGTGCTTGCTTGGCAGCTGCATTTTTTTTTCTGAGGTGCGGTGTCTTTGTTGGTCACCAGTTTCCACTTGATGTCGTTTTCTATAGTTGTCGCGATGTTAAGCATGCAGCTATATGAGATCTTAATCGTTTTATGTAACTTGTTTCTTGGGGAGAATTTATCAAATATCTTTAGGAATTCTCTTCCCACCTTGGTTTCCACGTTCCGGTTGTAAGGCGGTTTGTACCAGATTATATTGTGCTTTCTTGTTCGATCTCCTCTCTGTTCTTGGTTGGGTATGATTGTAGCGTTGCTTATTCATGTTCATTGGATGATATTTCCGAGTGGGACTTGTTGAATCCTCTTGATGTGTTTTTGACGGAAACTCGTGGATTGTTTGAGTTGTCAATAGCATTTTTCATGGTGTTGTTTGGTTTTTTGTACCGAGTTTAAGTCTAATGTTACATCCAGGAAATTGGTCATCTTTTTGTTCTCTTGAAGGTCTTCAAATGCCCCATTTTACCCTCTCGATTTCTCTGGGCTTTTCGTGGAAAAAGCCTAGTCCATCGACTCTGTACAGACTTATTTTCGTGCCATATTAAGGTTGTAATAGTATATACTTATATACATATTAAAGAATTAACAATTTAGGCATTTATGAAGCCCTTATACAGGTAAGCACTAAGCGCTTTACAATGATATAAAATATAGATGGCTAAAGGTTGTCGTATGTCGTATGTCGAGAAGAAAATTAAAACACTGGGTCATAACTTAACTCGTGAAAAGAGGTTACATCACCTGCCAAATTATGTTTGGGGAAAATGTGCCAGATATTTAGTGCGTGTAAAGTGCCAGCTAAACGCTAGATCTGTCGACCAGATTTTCAGTTAGAAAATGTATAAAAAATATAAAATCGCAAATATGTTGCACTGCAACAGATTTGTGATCCGGGCCAATTTTTTTAATTATACATAGTGTTCTGAGATTGGCTATACAAATAAAAAAAGTGTTACTCTTGCTTAAACGACAGGTAAATCGTAACGTGTTGACCTCGCCTCAAGCGGGCGTTAGGCAAGTACACTTACCAGGAAGTTTCCAAGCATGAAGGCTGGCAAAAAGAAAAGTATGGCAGCCGGACTGCTGGCTTTCATACAGTCCCAGAGCGGTTCGATCCATTCGCCGCATATTATTCTGAACACCAACATAAATGAATGTCCAAAGTCTTTGAAATTCCACCGTGGAACTTCCTGACTACCAAACGTATCACTGGTGTATGAAGAACCAAAAAGGTTTGTGCCCAATACAGCGAAGATATAAATCACTAGGGCCAGTATTAGAGTGATATTGCCCAACTGGAAAAGGCACTTGGATATAGTGTCCAATAAACGGTACATGGCCTTCCACGACTTGGCAAGTCTTAGAATTCGGAACTGAAACAAAGAATATCAGATGAGGAGGAAAGTTAACATTCTGGCACAATCTGGACCTTTGGTATAGAAAATAACATAAAATCTCAAATTGAACTAGCACAAGAAATAATAAAGTTTATAATTCAACAATAATTTTTACTACCAAATCGCGCGTTACTAATAGTTAGATTCGATCACGTGATTGTCTTCGCAAAGCAAATATCAGCGAATACACCGGGGCAAACATCTATGACGAAGACAGATGTTTGCTCTGCTCCGGACTTTAAAAACATCTTTTCCTGTTAAGTCCATTCCAACCAATCCTATCGCTACTTTTGAAATCGAGGCTTGTCACGGCAAATTTCAATCGCCATTTTGAACAAACGTCAAATCATGGATTGGAATCAATGCATCGTTGAACCTTATAGTTATAGTTTATACTTTCTCAAAACCATCACTGTGAAGAATTCTTAGAGAGAAGTTTCAGAAGATAATGCGTTGTAAATTCTATTGTTTTTGTTACAGTTTTTGTTCGAGTAAACTGTAAAATCATATTCAACAAGATCATTTAGTTTTTCGGATCCATTTGTAAACATTATTTAAAAACAAGATATTTACTGAAGTTTGTAGTTACAACCGTAAAACGATGCCGAGTATTGTTATCAGTAAAACTTTGAATCGGAAAACAAACTGGTTTGGGTTTTAATATTATTCATTGTTTGACAGTTCAAAGATGTCCGCTTTAAGACTTCTCAAAAACGCTCGTCCTGAACCAAAAGTTGGCTAAAACATCTTAGCACGGCGTTGCCCAAATTACTTTTTGACATGTTTTGGAAAAACTATGGTTTCCAAGTAAATTTCATTGTAAAGCACTGAATAAAACGGCAGTTGTATCGGCTCAAGTCGTCTAGAGGGCATTCAGGTTTTGTTAGCAGATCAATAAAACTTCATACGCACGCGTCAGCTTTTGAGTGTTGGTTGTCTCAAATGAAAATAATATTGTTTAATCATAAAAGGAATAAACTACTTCCGTGGTATATTGCATTAAGTTTATACAGTCCCTCGGCTTCCAAATCGTCCTCAAAGTCTCTCATAATAATAATAATAATAATAATAATAATAATAATAATAATCATAATCATAATCATAATCATAATCATAATCATCATAATCATCATAATAATCATAATCATAATCATAACCATAATCATAATCATAATCATAATCATAATCATAATAAAAATAATAATAATAATGTAAAATAGTAATAAAGTTCTATCCTGTCATCCCTGGCTATCACTAACTGTTTAGTTATTATTGTTTTTGCAGCAGGCAGTATTTTAGGTATTTCGCGGTCATTAGAGCTATGCCCTCGTGGCCTTCTTTCTAGATGCACGGGGCACATACCTCATATCCCATAGAACATTCGCGTTATTTGTCTAATTGATTGGTAAATTTTCCTAACAGCTCATTATGAGGGAGGGGAGGAGAGGAGGCATAAAGACTTGGGGTCCCTATTGCCTTGCCGTAGCTGTATCCATTTTTTTTTACTTTTTGGCAGATTATACATCGTTTTTTCTGGTTGTTGTTATTGCTGGGTTTTTTCAGGACCTTCTTTTGCTACACCGTCTGCGGACAGGGACGTCGATCCGTTAGACTCTCAAAGTACTATCGGGAGACATAAAGAACCACTCACTTCTCGAAAAAATTAAGTTAGGATAGTGATACCGGTTTTGTGGCCTGCACTGACACTGTTTTAAGCGCTTTAAGGCATAATTTTGTATAAAGCGCTATATGAGCACTGCGACTTCTTTTTGTATGAAATGCTACACAAGCACAAACGTTTCTTTTCTTACCAGTCGAAACGATCGGAACACACTGGCACCGACTGCGGAATCTCGCCATTTTCCAAGCTCCAGAATGGTGTCGAATACACTAACAATGACTATAATACCATCAAAGATATTCCATTTTTCTTTCACGTAGAGCCTTGGTCCATGGGCTATCAACTTGCATATCATTTCCAGTACAAAAATTGCGGTCAAGACCTTTTTTGAAACAAAATCATTGACTGATAAGTACTCAAGGAACGACAGCTGCATGCTGCAATTTATAAAATTATGCGTAGCACTAGAAAACTATTCAAGATAACTAATGCATTATAAAAAGCCAACAATTTAAATATGGTGTGTGTGTGTGTGTGTTTAAGGTTGAGGTATAGAAGGAGAGTAGTAATGATAACAATAATGGTAACACAAGAAGAAAATCAGTAAGAAAATAATACAAGGACAAAATCTGACCTCCACCCACCTAAGCCTAAACTTGTTTTCCGGATCAGTACTTTTTAATTCACTTTCTGTACGTCTTTAACATACCAGATCGCTTTCTTCAGTCAAGAACTTCGTAAAAGGTCATTTTAAAATAATTATTAATTTTTTTAAGATCATGATATAGATAATGTAGATGGATTAGAAATTACTAAAGCTACATTTATATACATGTAAAAAGTAGTTAAGATACAGGGCTCCTTTGGATACCAGTCTTCGTACTTAACGGGGCACCCTGTTAAAATAAATTTTCATAATAATAATAATAATAATAATAATAATAATAACAATAATAATAATAATAATAACAATAATAATAATAATAACAACAACAACAATAATAATAATAATAACAATTGTGGTTTATTGCGTGATTGCTTGATAATTGATAGTGGTGGCTAAGAAGGAGTAAAACTTCAAAAAGTTATTCTCATTAGCAGATACATGACACTAAAACAGCCCTACGACACGATACTACAAACAAATGGAAGAAAAAGAAAGGAAGACGAAAAAAGTAAAAGCTGGCAAGCTACCAATGCCTTTCCTCCAAACAGGGTCAGTCTCCAACACATATCTGGAGTTGGCCTGTTGTCCAAACGAAAATATTTAAACCTTAACCAGTTCCAACACCTTTGAATTAAGGATAAACATCGGCGACGTTTTACACTTCGTTTAAAAAACGGCCCAAAAAGGCTAAATCAAAACTTTCCAAATTTTAAGGTAATGGGCAACTCTTCAATATATCTAACTTCTATTTGCGTTTTTATTAAGAAATAGTCTATGTTTTGCCCCAGCTTACTAACAATTCACTAAAATTGAGCACCCTTTGAACAGATGTAATGATATAAATATGATGAGATACAGTGATATAGCAAATGGACACAGAAGTGTTAATTACATGCAGATACATATTAGTCATGTCGTTATTACATGTCAATGAGATCAACATAGCAACACGAGATTAGCGACTTTTAGAAATACGTAATAGATGTTTCTACTTGCCTGATTCAAAATGTCTAATATTCTTGATAAAGAAGGATCTATGTTGTGATGATACAAAGCCAGTACGATAATGTTCATCATGATAAAACTCATAATCAAGTTGTCAAAGAAAGGGTGTTCTACACACTTCTTTGTCCACTTTCTGAAGCCACCACGGCACGAGGCAGTCGATGCCAAAAAAGGTTTATATATATTTTCCACGGTTACCCAACGCTTTTTCACTGATTGCCCGAGTACAATGAGCCACCAACCGCAATTTTTCCTTCGCCTTTGCTCTTCGCCGTTTGGTTTACACACATGAAATATCGATGAACATGACGTATGTAATCTTGGCCGATCATCCTTCAGCAAACGCAGTTGTTTAAGCGTATCTTCGTCTACATCAAAAGATTGATCGGTTCTCATGGCCTCATGACGTTGTCGATTCTGTAACAGAACAAACGTGGAGTCGAAAACGGCGAAACCATTTTAACTTTTAGCCAGTTTTCTCTTATTAAAAGTTATACCATAAACGACCTCTCAGAAAGTGACGACAGGGCAAAGATAAAACACATCTGGGTACTTTCCTATCACGAATGGTATATGAAAATTCGGTGGGTAAATTCCAACAACAATAACTTTGACTATACTCACGAACAAATATTTTACTCTCAAAGGCTAAGCAGGTCACACAATACTCTCTCACAAAGCAAATGTCAGGCACTAACCCTTTGCAGGTGTCCCTTCGTCCGAAAGAAAAATTAGCAAGAGAAAACAAAACCAATTCTATACTAGTTAAAAACAACTGGACAACTGGACAAGGGATTAAAACTCAAATTAGGGCGAATCATTTGAAACAAATAAATCCTTTCGTGGCTTGCTGCATTTGTGATGACATTGTGCTTTTGAATGAGAAAGGACATGGTTCTCAAAATGTCACAGTTGTCCAAGAACTTTGCTTCTCGAGACGTCTGTTTGTTATTCTGACCGTCTCTCAGTTGCGGGACCCATTATCATCCAGTAGGCCAGTTGCAAATATGGATTTATTTGTTATAGATAATCCTTTAAAGAGAGCATAGTCAGAGAATGCACCGTGGGCTTCCACTGACATCAGCTACTTTATCTTAACGTTTGTTAACCATAAGCAGTAGAGAGACTAAAGAGGATCGGCACAACAACTTATAACGAGAAAAGCAAATTAATTACACATTTTGGGTCCTTGAAATATAGCCTCGCAAAAGAAACAACCCTCCGAAAAAAGACTCTTAATAAAAAGGCAGCAACTAAATCCGAAGGTTGAATTTAAGTCTGTAGTGTGTCAGCGTGATTCGTTGTCTGATGACAATGTTAAAGTGTTTGATCAAAACATAGTTTGAAAGATAAAAGTTATATAACGCAAACAGTTAGAATTGCATGTTTCTTACCAAATTGGTAAAGGAAATGGTAACAATATTCAAATGTACAACGCTACAAGTTGACGAAACACATGGCAAAACCGTTTTATAAGATTTAATTACTCTTACCACTTATCAATATAAATATCATTTCCATTTGAGCAGCCGTTTTATAAGGATTCCTTGAAGTAGAAACTGAAATGAGTGGCTTTAACACTACGTGTGCGTTGTATATGTTCCATTTTGTATGGGCATTTGAGGTGGCAATTACATTGGTAATGAATGTAGTAACTATATTTATGGCAATAGTGATAATAGAAGTAATAGTTTTATTGTAATTACTATACTGTTTATGGAGAGTGGCAACTATATCATGTGGAAATGGAGCAAACCCACAAGGGATGTATATCCTGCAACTTGCAACTATCTCTGGTAAGACAATGTAGCAATGGTGAACAAGGGAATCATAGCAGTTAAACGATAGAATATTGTTTAGGAAAATTACAAATATTGATGAAAAGAACGACTAGGTAATTTAACTGTTTATATACAACAAACTTACTTCGAGTTTTGCATCTCTACTTTTCTTGGTAAAAGCGATTGTAACCACAGCTAACACCAAATTGTACAGAAAGAACGAACCAAAGAAGATGGCAGGAAGATAATAAAACATATAAGGTGTGCCTGCCGCTCGTAACACCTGAAAAGAGTAAAACACAATCAAGCAATAACTTTATTGCCCTGACAGGGCTTCTAGCGTGCCACAAATTGCACACTATTCGTGGACACCTACTCTACAAACAATTATGTATACTAATACACATGTACAATTAATGTCCTAAAAATGTACTATATATGATGCTTATACTGTTAGTTAAAAATTCACAGTTAGAAAATATAACATCGTTAGAATTTTTGGAAGTCTATTCTCTTTTTTTGGAAGCATTTAAAAAACACTGCGTTCTTTGGCAATATCATGTTTCATTGAAATAAATATACTTGCCTTTTAACAAAAGTACCTAACAAGATTTTTAAGAAAATTACAATTTATTTACTTTGGTCATGAATTTACCATGATTATAACATAATTGTAGCTCTAGGCCCGGTTGGTTCAAGGTTAGATAACTTTATCGAATGGATAAATCACAATCAATGGCAAAAATATACACTATCCATAGCAACTATGTACATTGATCATCGGATGAATTGTCCATCTTGTTAATCAAAATTAAGTACGCATCAATGAATAACCGTACCCAGATATTAATTGTATCATTACGACTTCCTTCATGTTAATATGATGGATACCACAAACAATATGCATTCGTCAACTGACCTTGTTGTACTGATTTTCCCAGTAGTCCATTGTAAGCAGTTGAAAGGCCATCATAAACGCACTTCCAATATTATCAAAGTTGGTGTATCCATAATTAGGATTATCTCCCACCTGTCGACATGTGGTGTTCGCAGGGCACTGCCTAGTGACAGAAAGGAGGATGTTTCACAAGCTGTTGGGCTAACTCCTGGTGATAAACATGTTATTTTATAGGGTACCTTTAAAACTTAACAAGACGCTTAGTTAGGAGTTGGTTAATAAGATGATATGTGGCAGAAATGACTGCGTTTGTATAACGATTTCTTGATACTTTTTTGATGATCTTTATGTAGAGTTAACTGGATGCTCTCAGTGGTTAAGTGGAATCTTATCCTCAAATAGTGTTGGTAGTTTGGGGTAGTGGAGGGAGATTTCAAAAGGAAAAAAAAGATTTTAGAACGCAACAAACTCTGTTCCTAAATGAACAAGTGTCACTCCTCGGATAGCATACAAGCTGGTGTTCATCCATTAAATATATCCATTAAGTATTAACTCCAAAAACTAGTTTAACTTACTTAAAATCCAAATAAAATTCCTTCATAATTAACACTTTCCCCACCTATTCTTTTCCACTCGATTATCTCTATATCAAACTATGGTACTATGTCGCTATGATTCAAAACTTTGATTTAAAATTGAAGCCGAGTCACGTCGGCATAATACGAATTTTGTATGCGGGAGTCTTGATAAAAGATTAAATGCTCCCTTAACGAGACACTTAAAGAATTAGAAAGATTTTTTAGACAGTGGTCCTCATACAGCTTTCGCAAGAAACGTTTAAATCAGTGATAATCAACTTTTTAGTTACTACCCAAAGCCTACTACCAGATTCGACTCAGCAGGAGAGCAGTATTACCAATTACAATCGGATCCCTGTGTAGCTCAACTCAACTGCAATATAACAAGCTAGTGACGTTTTCAAGCAGTACCTACCCTGCGGTTGATCCGTTTCCACACAACAAAGGTTCTCCATTTTCCTTGTACCAGTAACCTTTGGAAACACAACATCAATCCGTACTATGACTATCTGTTTTCTGACTAAAGGTGTTTATGCAGCAAAAAAGTTAACATACTGTGATACCAAGTATGTGTTAGGACTTGTCCAATTTGCTATTACACGTTTCTGTTCGGAGACGCTTTCAACCGTATCGTACTTATCTTAAACATTTCCTCATTCTATTTTATGTATAATTTTATTTATATTTTCGAGACAATTAACTTACTAAAAAAAACAATTACTCGTTGTTTGTAAATTAAAAGCAATAAAAATGGTAAGTAAATTACAGTCAATATTTGTATATGTCGGAAAATTGAGAAAAAAAATATATAGTGAAAATGGGAACAAACAATTGCTATAATTTTCATAAATGAACTCTACTTTGCAGCCAACTCACAAAGTTACTCCATTTGATATATCACTTAATCTTTTACAAGTTTTAAAATTGTACAAGCAATTTAATTGATCTTAGCCATTTCACGACGTAAAAAACGATTCCTGCATGTCTGAAAAGTTAACGCAAGCTCGAGGATAGATCTGTAAAAATATAGCTTTATAGATTTTATCCCATCCAGACGATTGGCCAGAACAAGCCATCTTGTTTGCTCAAGAGACACTATCTCAGGAGGTGTAGCAAGATAAGTAACAATCAAAGTTGTTTGCTGGTTTCGCTGAAAAGTGAATTCCGAAAAACAAAATGTACAACAGACCCTGAACTCCGGTAACCACATTCAACAAAGGAACAAATTAAATTGTGTTAACAAACAAAGAACAGTTGTACCAAAGCTTTTGTTATTCGGTAAAGAAGCAAAAATTTAAAGCCGAAAAAATCGAGGGTGTTTCTAGGGTTAATGTACTCAAAGTTGAAATAAATGTAGAAAACATTAGACCTATCCATGATTACATCATATTCATGCTAAAACACTCAACTAATTTGCTGAGATAAAAGATATTTGATTGGAACTTACTCTCATTAGTGGCATAGTCACGACCTGCAACCAACGCAGTGTTCCAAACACATTTGTTTCTCAGGACGCCGAGAAAAAGTTGTAACCCAATAAGCGCCATAACAGAAAGAAAGAAAACGAAGAGAAACATAACATCGCTGAACAATTTCATTGACTGCAGCAGTGTGTTCACAACGGTACGAAGACCTGAAATGGAAGCAAGGTAACAATAAAAACTGCTGTATTTTCAATTCTTGGAAAGTCCTGGTGCCAAACATAACAGCTGGCAAAAAAGCTGAAAGTAGTTGTTCAAGCAGTTCAGGAGTAATTTTAAATCAACGGTTAATGTTTTTCTCAACAGGATAATAATAGTCATTATTAATAACTATTCTATTGCGGGTCTCTGTTTCAAAGTATAAACATTGCGTATATGTATCATTTATTGTGTACAAAAACTTTAAAAAATTAGGTGGAATTTGCGAAACATGTTTAAAGCAAGGAGCCTTTTCCCAACACTGCGTGCGCTAAACGGGCTCCTTACACTGGATGATAGTAAGTAACTGTTTCACTCAAACGTACTTGTTACAGCATTTTGAACGTCCTGTTTGGCAAGAAAGCATAAAATAGATAATAAATCCTTAGTTAAACGCTCACAACAGGGTCCAATATCTTTTGCGAGCCTTCTTAGCTTCCCTTTGTTAACTTTCGGTACGTAAAAAGTATTATACACAATCGGTTTCCTTTGCATACTAGCGAGATTACTGATTGTTCCTAAAAGACATTTGGCGAGATAAACAGCCCATAAGGCCGGCTCTTATCTCCTGTTTCCGTAGTGATGAGCGGATAAGAGTGTGCCACCCCTAGACAGGAATTCTTTGCAGGTTAGCCTTCAGCAGAAGCTGGTACTCATTTACAGAGCTGAGTCGACTGGAACTGGTCAATTCTAGTGCCTAGCTAGCTCAAGGACCGGGGTACGAGATTACGAGTCCGACACGTTGACCACTCGACCACTGCGCCGCCGCAAAAGTCATTTTTAATATTCAAGTTTGGTGTCGGACTACAGTGAGTTATTTTTTTTTCGATTTTCTTGATAAGAGCGTAACATATGCCTGACATCCAGTCCGGGAGTTTAGTGTTAAAACCCACCTTTGAAAGCAGAGATTGTCCTCAGTGCCCTCAAAAGCCTGAAGGTTCTGATGCCGGACAAGTTGGCTACGGTTGGTATTAGCGTGACATAGCTAGAGAAACACAAACAGTAACACTCTTAAATTTCACGCAATACATTGAATTGTATTAGCATGACACACTCTAAAATGTCACGCAATATTTTGGTTGGTTTTAACGTAATAAAGCTGGAGAAACGCGAAAAGTAACACTCTTAATTGTTACACAAAACTGCAAATCATTTTTATTTAAAATACTAAGGGCTCCTAAAATCCAACTAATATTTCTCTAAAATGTACTCGTCCTTAAAACGTTAAAGACAAAGCACTTGTAACGAAAAATGTTATAAATATATCGCAGTTTAATGGTTATCAAAAATAGTCTGGTTTTTTCCGATTTTCATTAGATACTGTATTTGTATTTGTTAAACTACTTAAAGTTGGAGTATAGAACAACCTGAAGACCTATAAAGTCTACAGATGGGGTATAACAATTTTTTAATCACTGTGTTCATACGATTTGTCATCTTGGATGAATCCACCCAAAATTCCAAAAGTGTCAAATGACTAATTCATATGTCCCTAGACAATTCATATCTTAAACTAACTTGGGGACTTTGTATTCCATCTTAGGGAGTTTGGATCGGATGGTCATTTTCCCTTTTTCAAAACTAATCAATTTATTTTATGCTGATACTGCGTGAAAAAGATAGTTGTTGATACTTCATCTTCTTACCCCAGTATAACGACGACAAAATCCAGTCTGTTCCACGGGTCCCTGAGATAAGCGTAGCTGTGAAGTACAAACCCCATGGCGAGAATCTTTAGCACCATCTCGAATGTGTATATGGCCGCAAACACGTACCTAATATCAGAAAACCCTTCAAGTTAAAGTGCATTAATCTTTATTTACCCATACGCGAGCTATTTGTTCAGTTAAGAGTAAAATACTAGGGGGTTGAGATGAGGCATCTGGTTATAACCCCTGAATATACTGTGAAGCATTTAGCTGAGAAACGTAAATACTATTTAAGGATTCATTGTGTTTTTCCCTTTCTTTTTTTAAAGGCCCTATGGATATGAAGGACCACTTTACACAAGAGAAGCGTTATACTTCATTTGTAATAATTATTTGTTTTGCTTTATTACCTATTATAGCAAGAATTTTTTTTTAAAAAAAAGAAAAATCAGTGTTTGGAGCACAATTGCCTTTTTCGCCCCCCTCCCCCGCCCCCCTCTCTGGCCTTCCCTTTCTGAGGTTTCTGGATTCGTCGCTGTCAGAAACCAATCACGAATCACAGATCAGCCGACATGCACAATCTGCGCTTGGGGCCACCTTTACCGCCGGACATGGACTGTTGCTCTGTTTGAGATCAGATTCGACTGACGGCAGGCTCAAACTGACAAAAACCTCAAGGGAAACGCAGCATAGAAGATACATCCAAGTCACTTACTCAGCCACTTCAGGTGGGTGTTTGAGAGCAAGAAAAACGCAGTTGACAAGAATTGTCACAATGATGAACGGCTCAAAGTATCTATGTTGTGGTTAGGGAACATTTGGGCTTATTATGAACACAATTTTGAAGGCAAACGAGAAACTTAAAACAAATAAAGAGGAGTACAGTAAAGTTGTCTTGTCTTGAAACAACAAGAGAATTTTTCAACACAACATAACACTACACAACACAACACAACACAACACAACACAACACAACACAACACAACACAAAACAACACAAAGCGATACAACAGAACCGGTTTCCGTGAGTACAAATGACTGCAAACCGGTCCCAAAATAAATAGTGAATCACAGGCTACCCAAGCTTACTTTTTTTTGACCGTAAACGGCCGACGTGGTGTACATACACCAAGATACAAGTAAACAACACATTTGAGATAAGTTAAGTTAATTTTAACAAAGATAGCAATTTACCACCACATTTAGAGGGTCGATAAATTCCCCATACGTTCTCTTATAAACTAATTTTACTTTGCGTATTAGCTAACACCACGTACATCACGTCTGCCCACAATGAATTCTACAACACATACAAAAGTGGAAATGTATGTATTTATGTACGTGTGTATGTACATATGTATGCATGTACGTACGTATGTATGTATGTATGTATGTATGTATGTATGTATGTATGCATGTACGTACGTATGTATGTATGTATGTATGTATGTATGTATGTACGTATGTATGTATGTATGTATGCATGTACGTACGTATGTATGTATGTATGTATGTATGTATGTATGTATGTATGTATGTATGCAAGTATATCTATGTATGTATGTATGTATGTATGTATGTATGTATGTACGTATGTATGTATGTATGTATGTATGCATGTACGTACGTATGTATGTATGTATGTATGTATGTATGTATGTATG